>JAODLL010000494.1:0-13972 GCA_026546735.1 Forbesichthys agassizii | reverse complement strand
AGGTTTGGGGTCCCCTGCTGGAGCTGCTGCCCCCGCGACCCGACTCTGGATAAGTGGATGAAGATGGATGGATGGATGGAGGTTACTCCATTCCAGCCTGCCTCACCAAGAAATCTATAGCCAACAGTGCAGCCAGCTGTGGGGTCAACCAGACAGCATTGGTTGAGGCTGTGTATTTAGATCAAAGTTCAGTGTTGAACTCTAGTCTATACGAAATTATGCAAAATTGCTTCTCCGCAGGAAGCTAATGTTGTAATCGCACCTTCGCTCATATTGGAAGTGGGAGGCGAATATTCATTTTGCATGTGTCTGCAGCCTGATAGGATATATGCTTGCACTCCCCAAAGCAGGCGCATGAAGTGAAAGGGACGGTGAATGGTTCCTTCTCTGGCTCTGGGCAAACTTGTGTAATTCATGCTAACAGTTCAGGGAAAACACATTTGACATGGCAAATAAACACATATAGGGTAGGCCTACACATTGGAAATATTAGAAAATAATTGTATCCAGATAAAAGCAGATGCAGATGGACGGCAAACTTTTTATAGGACAATCACTTTTTGGCAAACATCTGTCGCTTTTTAACCAGACAGCTTGAATATTGTGGCTAGTTTGGTGGAGGTATAACACTCATAATTTACATTGATTATTAAATATATATTATTATTATTATTGATATAACTATTAACTAACTAATAACTTGATATTTATAAAATAGAATATTTAGCAACTGATTACTAATACAAGTGTTTATTTTATCAAGAAATAAAATACCAAACTGGTTGGGTGGGCTGTGGATCTACTTAAGTGGCAGTCGCGCACCCACGCCCACCCGTGGCTATGCGGACGGCTGTGTGTGCTCTCGTGGGCAGAAATCAGTTTCGAACAGACTACTTTTTAGCAGATCACTTTTTGGCATGACACCTGCAGATGCCGTGAAGCTGTTCTTGTCAAGTTAATATAGCCTACAGCTTGTTGAATTGGATTTTCTCGTTTGGATGTGTGGTTTATATTTTCTTTTTGGAAAGAGGATTGGACTACATAAAGACAGTTGGATTATTTGGATGATAATTTGAAAACGCGAAATGCCGACTGGATTTGGCAGCCGGGTGTTAGCAGGTGGGCTAGGCTACTAAACCAGTAGCTTTTAAATAATGCACATTGACTTTGAACCACATTGTGTGCTTATGTCTTCAATAAAGGCATAGCTATCAGTAGGTGATTTAACTATGGAATTGTAGGCTGTTGAAGGACAGTATATTTACTAGGTGATTAACTTGCATTGGAGCAGGATAAATACTGAGCTGGTTCCAACGCTCTACGATTTTATATCCTCGTGGTGTTAGGGGGAGGGATACGCAAATTGGTGGACCATCTACGTATCTAGTTCCTCGTTTCTGGCCCTCCCAAAAAATCCTGAACAGAGAAATTATTAAATACAGTCGGTCTAACTCTACAAAGTTAAGTGTTTTCACATGTTTAATGGAATGGATTTCTAACATGTATAAGTATTTCGAAGTAAATCTCTGTATTGTCTTTACACGATCTTTAAAAGAGTTTATAATCCCAAGAAGTATAACCATTCAGAGGCAACATCATATGTCCGCTCCTCTGACACAACCCAGTAGTCTGACAGCTGCAGAACAGCTTTTAACCGTTTAAAGTATAAACCCAACTGAAGTATGAGACCCAACGATCAAGACTGAGATCAAGCCTCTCTGGGCTAAAGACAGCAGACCATCTTCCTGTGACAGTCCAGAAGATACATTAGTTCCTGCTTAAGAAGCTCTCTTGCTGTAATGTAATCTGCAGCAATTACTACTAAATGCGAAGAGTGCTAACTAAATCAAGTTACCAAGTGGGCAATATGGCCATGATAAATTAGACACTTAGAGACGATAGTGTAACTAACATAATAGGGATAGTGTACACTTGAGGCCAAGTTACCTCACATTACAACTACAAACAGTAGTGAACACCAGCCTTTTCCCATATTTGATGTCTTGCAAACTTCAATGCAACAGTCTGAAAGACAGCTGCATTGAAGTTCACAATCACAAAGACAACTGTACACTAAAAGGCTCCAGGCAGTGTCTGGCCTGTTCCAAGTCAACCGAAATCTTCATTGCTACCTCCTCTCTTTCTTCTCACTCTTATCTTAACTGTGTGGTGTTCAAACCACAACCACTGGTTCAGAGCAACCAGTTGTATTATTAGCCTATACACCGAGTGCTGCTTTGTGTGGATAATGATATTCCATCTCCATTCTGGCCACATTTACATTTACAAACCCCCTGCTCTCTGAGCAGCAGTGGTGCTTAGTGCAAACATCAAATGGCAGCTCGGCTGAATTCTTGTTGGCCAGCCAGGCACTGTTAAAGTGAAAGGGGAGGCTGGAGCACTGGTGGTGCACACAATTAGGGGGAAGGGGGGTGTAGAAGAAAGATAGGGCCATGTTGGTCAGCAGCGGGCAGACCACAGCTGTGCTAACATCAGTGGAAACTTGTGGAAAGGGGCATGGGGGTGTTGGCAGGCCTGTGTGAGGAATGAGGAATGTACAGATTATGGGGAAAGGCAAAAACAGAACTAAATCCTGTTGGCACCCGGCTGTTTAACCCTGCAGCTGTGACTGGGTGAAATCAGATGTTTCATGATGCTGGTTCTATTGAATGAAGAACCTCTTTGATAATAAAACTCTCCTGCTCTATTATCGTCAAAACGGAAGTCCATTGGAGAAGCTCATTATAACTGCTACTGTGGAACATCCCAAACCTTAAACAATGGAGACCATAGAAATAAAGAACACGAAGCAATTTCAAGGGCTGATTCAATTAGTTATATAATGTTAACGTTGGAATCAGTTATTCCGGAGAAAGATGGTTGATGTCAAACTATAGCGTGCTCTCTCTAAAGCTTCACCTGCTATATAGGGATAGTGTTGTGTGGTACGTTCTGCACAACTATGCGTTCCCACGTTCCCATGTGTAGAGCCATGGCTGCGTAGAAACGATAGTCTTTTTTTCAGCATAACAAACTGTTAACGGAGTGTTCGCTTACACTAAATCGCATTGAGGAAAGGGGGATTAATTAAAAATGAAAGTTGTGTTTTCATCCTAACGTTTAATATATTAAAATATGTTGCCATTCCATTACAGTATCTTGTGCACGTGATGTGAAGTGCTGAAGACAACTGAATTTGATTCCTGCAGGCTACTGTTAAATTCTGAATTAATAAATAATATTCCTTCAAACAAAATCAATTCAGAAAAAAATATATAAAAAAGGGACAATATTTAAATTAATCTACCACCCCAAAGACATTATCGCCTTGTTTGTAGCAGAGATGTTGAAGCACATCAAAGACATATTGTGGTAGTGATGTGATGCCAGGCCAGTAGCAGGGAGGGCCACCTTGTGCTAGCCGTAGCACCCATTGGCAGACGTTCACTGACACCCACTAGCTGAGGTAGCAGACTAATCCCTCACAGCATGCACACCTCTCTGTTGACACCAAGGCCTGCAATCAGTCTGCAGTGACTGTGCCGCCATTAGACCACTGACGTAGCAGTCTGGTCCCATGGTCCCATCCTCCCGTCTGCAGCTCAGCGCTACAAGTCCTAACGCAACACCGGCTGGGAAAAAGCAACAAAGAGATAAAACGTGCCGTGACATCCACCCCCCAGTAATCCACCTCATGGGAATGCTTGCCCGTCTGCAAGCCTATAACTCTTTATATAGTCACTGTCCCCAATAATCACATTGCTCCATTATAAATGGAGTAAAGGGTCAAAATAGTAGGCCTCGTTTATTCAAAACTTCTGCATGAAATAATCTTCTGCGGAGGCATAATTAGTGAGTGCAATGAAGGACGCCTGATCTTAAATTAAGATGAACAGAGCCTTTAATTTGACTGCATGTTTAGTCAAAACGAGTGTCCATTAGAGAACCATGTATGGATTTCACCCTGTGTGTAAAGGCGTGTCCAATTGGTTTAAAGTATAACTTCGCCACAGCTATGAGCCTGACTGCACCCATTACACAACTTAAACAAAACAAAAATGTGCACCCTAGCATGCGTTTTATTTTTTTGCTGTAAACGAAGTAATATGATTGATCTGTGATGAGACATATCAATGCCGGTGTTAATATTGACAAAATTCCCCTTTTTATAAAAACCTGCATTTTATGGGCTGAAAACAGAAATATACTTATATTATAACTTCATATTGGTTAAAAATCACCCTAGGACCTGGCTGGTTTCCATCGGTACTTAGTACACTCATATGTCATCAAATTAAAATGTTAATGAGTTCCCCCCCCCTTCTCCTCCTCCACCTCCCTAGCTACTTGATATATTTTTCAAAGTTGTAGTGGGTGGGGTCAGGCTCAGAGCTGGGGTGTAGTTGCACTTTAAAACATAGTCAAGGAGCTGAGTGAAGGGAGGGGAGGGGCTGAGAGGGGGGACCCACCATTAACATCAATTGATTTAGATGACATACGAGCCAACCATAAGTACGGTTTAGGGTGCAGTCCTCTTTAATGAAAAAAAGAAAACTCCACAGAATTGCTGCTCTATTAGACACTTGTTTTGATTATGAAAACAAATGTTTGACTTTATATTATCAAACCAACAACATTAACCTATAGTGCTAAATTTCCACACTGTGGCTGCTTTAATGTGGAACTGCTTTAATGTTTTTCCCACCACCACTAAATGGCTTCTGCGAAGTTTGCAGGTCAATGGTTCCTCAGGCAAAGTGATATATGTCACCGAATGTATGGTTCACTGAGAGCCCATAACTCACTGAGGGGTTCCCTTTCTGCTGTATTGTAGCAGAGATGCTACCATACAGGGGAAAGGCTTGACCATTCTACTCTCAAATACTCCTGAAAATTCACAATGCTAACAGGGCCGTAAAAACGAAAACACAAAACCTGCCTGACCTTTCTTCTGATGCAAAAGGCTTCTGGAAGTCAAGACACTACAAAGGTCTGGGAGCAGTTGGAAATCAAGTTGGAGATTTACATGAGGGCAGGCAGGAGGGCTCAGAACAGATGTCCTATCCTATAACAGACCTTAATGGGAGTTGCAGGGATTGCAAGGCAGAGAAAAACATACTGAAGTGAAACAAAGCAAATATTAGGCTATGCTACAGATCGAAAACACACAAAATGAAGGAACAGGGTGTTTAGGGCAAAGCCCATTCCACAGACGTGCACGCATGCTATATCCAGGCGAGCCATCGCATCTATCGACAATAAAATGGGCGATTAGGGATGTGCTGCTATGTGCAGCAATCTTTAATCAGTGGAAACATAATGTGCGCTCCGCTGTGTTATGAGTGCGGGTGAGCAGAAGAGAGAGAGTTAAATCTCCTGGGCTGCAGCGAGGCCAATTATACAGTGAGCAAAAACAATGAAAACACAAATCACCTCACCGCCGGCCTAACAACTCTCTTAACAACTTCTGCCACATCGTGTTCCAGCCGTGGATGTTAACCTCCCCTCTGTGACATGGGCTGAATCACACAAAGCATGGTAAGGAGGAACCGTTTAGGACAAAATGCATTTAAATTGCCGCTGCATGCTTGAGAATGAGACACTGAACGTGGCAAAAAGGTTTGGGCCACATGGCTTTACAGGTGTCTGACCTGTTGCCTGTGGTACATACTTGCACACTGCAACAGTGTGCATCAGAGGTGGAGAGAAATAGTGTAGATTAAAGGTTATCCTAGCAGACATGCTCACACCAAAGTAGTGTAGTAAGTGAAACCTTGGTTTCAGCAGCTACAGTATTACAACACAGCCTGTAATGGGTGACCAAGCTGTAGGGAAAAAGGCATTTACTACTACACAAAAAAAAAAAAAGAAGACATTTTAAGCTCATCATTTAGTGGCATTGCGTCAATGTCATTTAAAGAACACCACAAGAGGACAAACTCTTTACCACTTCCCGTGAGGGCTCTGACCACCCTCTAAAACACGGTTCCCCAATCCTGTTCCTGGAGGGCCGCTGCCCTGCATGTTTTAGATGTCTCCCTGCGCCAACACACCTGATTCAAATGAATGGGTCGTTATAACAAGCCATTCATTTGAATCAGATGGAATTTCATGCTTTAGTTGGCATAGTGTGGCATGTGTCATGCTGGTATATTGGATTGTCACTATTTGGCACCCTTAGAAGCTCATTGTTTAGTCATGCAATGTTAATGGTTGAGCTGCAGGCAGGGATGCGTTATGTTTTGAGTGTCACCAGAAATCTCAGAGCCCAAACAAAGGAGGGAAACATTTTATTGTCAAGGACAACTCTGAGCTGTCTAGGTGCAAACAGCAGCCCGTCTGGAATTTTAACGCTTCAGCCATTATGCACAGCCATAATCACATTTGATTTGTAACTAGAGTAATTTAAGGGCTCATGGCCCATTCCATTTTACCCTCACCTCCCATTGAGGAGACATCTGGCAAGAAAGACTGATTGCAGTATTATTTGATACCAATCAGGACACTCAGCTCATTTAGGAACCTGCAGTCAAATGAGGGAAGACAACTGCAGGGACAAAGCAATAACAATGCTCAGGCCTGGCCTATAGAGAACAGAGAGAGAAAAAAAAAGAACAAGAAACCTTGCGCTTGAGCTATAACCAAGGTCAATTATGCCACAATATCCACACTCAATTCATTCAATAGCATCTACAATGTTGCACTGAGATAAGAAATGTTGCAATATTTTAGGCATATCAGCAGTCACGCTAGATACAGTAGCGTGAAAAATCTGTTTACACGCAATTGTGACACTACATGGGATGAACGAGAGAATGTCCCTGCCCGACTCGAAAACTGACCCATGGCTGTTGTCAATTGTCTCAACAGGGAGGATTAATATGGAGACTTAACTACACAAACAAAGTTTAGGATTGCACACTTAATGGAATATACAGTAAAACCATAACGAATGAGCACACACACACACACACACACACACGTCATCAATAACACAACAGTCAATACAAAGTAACTAAGAGGAACCATTACTTCTCTATTATGTCTTATGGCCAATGCCCCAACTCTCCTCATTGTCCTTGAACAGCAACATGTGCCGGTGTTCTGACCATCTGTCCTACCCTGGCAGATTGTCCTACCGTAGCACAAAATGACAGTTATAGTCTGTGCATCTGTCCTACCTTGGCAGACTGTCCTAACCTACATATTGCTAGATTTTAAATTAGGCTATATAAATAAAGTGATATGATTCGACGAGACAAAATAACGTTTTGGTATAGCTAGTGCTACTGCGGGCAAATAAATAATTAAATCGACAGGTGAAAATACCTTTGTTAGATTGTGATAAAACGTCCCTGAATGGCACGAAATATATTCATATAGCCTACAGTAGGCCAAGTAAACTATCATGAATTAAGCTAATGTGTTAATAATATACTATGCTCAATAACTAATATATTATATGTATTATGTTAAAATAATTGAATTCGACAGCAATACAAACCTTTTCACAATATATTCAACAACGATATAATTCTTGAAGCCGGTAGGAAAACATTTTGGGCGTGTCTCAAGTCATGACGAAAATGACGCAAATCGAATGTACGCATGCGCAGTATGACAACGTAGGACAATCTGTCGGGTAGGATAGAATGACAGGACACTGGCTCCAGCACAATAAACTCAATGCTTGTGGTATTGTTACACAAGTAGGTTAGTGGCATACCCGTGCAGCACTATGGCCAAACAAGTCACAGGAGCAGTTACATCACAGTTGTAGCCATATGACAAGCATCTAGTTACAATTGCAGTTGGGGTTAGGGCAAAAGAAAGGATTAGCCGTGTAAGACTCTTAATACTGGTGATCATTGAAGGCCTGTCCCTGTGACACGTGTTCTTTGTGATCAAACCCACTCAAGGAACGCGAGGGTCTGAACGGGAACATGGCGGTCCAGGATTAGAGCCAGCATCCTAGTGGGACCAGATGGTTCCCTCTCTACACGGGAATCTGTGTTGTGACACCAATTCTTTTGGCAACCAGTGGAATATTCACTGGGTGTTCCTGGGACAAGCATAGTAAAATCAGATGAGGAAGGTATGACTAACAGGTGGAAAGGATTGGGCCTGGAGAAATAAGTCCTCTGTAATTTGCACTCCAAGAAATGTAGCCTCCAAATTCATATCTAACCTCCAGGTGGGCTAGATGTATCCAAAGAGATATATTTCACATGCGGAGCCTCGCATACACTATAGAGAGCTGTGTCAACAGTGAGTGAGAGAGAGAGACACCTTTCTAAATCAATTGCCAAAGAGTATGCGTTACCAGAAATACACGTTTATGGGAAGGCGAGTTGGCCGTCACCGCTAGCCTGCCAAATTCAGAGCTCCAAAGCTGTGCTGTCATCTTTCAGAATACTAATAAGGAGGAGATGTGCATGAAGTAGGGGGGAGAACAGCTGATAAACATAATAACCGGTGTGGCCAGTCCAGGAGGCTGTAGACCAGGGGTGGGCAATCCTGGTCCTGGAGGGCCGGAGTCCTGCAAGTTTTAGATGTCTCCCTGCTTCAACACAACTGATACAAATTAATGGGTTCGTTAGCAGGCTTCCAACCACCCGTTCATTTGGATCAGGCACCGTTCCTCTAGGACCAGGATTGCCCACCCCTGCTATAGACTATTACATTACTTACACTAATGGGAATGTATAGTCAACAAGCTGTAAATTAGCCTGTGGTTTATTTAGTGAGCATGGAACATTCCTGCCTATTAAGACTGCAGTGTGAACAAGCATATTGTCAGACAGACATCCACTCATTTTACCAATACAACATTCACTCTGCTTATACTTCCACATCAATTACAGGCAATCAGACTTCTAACAAATTGTCAATTATTTGGACAATACATGAACTATAAAAAATTACTGAAAATAATCACAGGTATATTTGAGATCTCTTCTGAAATTATAAAGCTGGTTGTAGGACATCTTATCAAATGAAACAACTGTTGCACATGGTGATGATACTTTCTCCAGAAGGGAGTTAGCCAAGCCCAGGGGCGGCTTCTGTGTTAGACAGCTGACCATAACATCTGTATTCAACATAGTGGCATTAACAATAATGGGAGAAATCATAAAACTACAGGATGTAGCTACCTGGTAGTTTCACATTTAAATAAAATACTATTTTTTATATAATTTATTTATTTATATAAAAGAAAAAGAAAAAATACACATGTTTAGCCTATCACTGGGTCATACATATCAAGGCAACATTGCCTATCTAGAAACCGAGGCCTACGGTAGCGCTGTTAATTAATCCTACTGTTGAGATATAGGAAGTTGTCGCTTTAATATTAGATCGCTTCATTTTCTATTAATGAGAAATATCAGAGTACATGTGAAGTGAAACAATCAAGCAGCAAAGGAAACTCTTATTTGTTTTGGACAGCCGTCTGAGGGGACAACACAATGGTGCCGTACAGCTATCAGGTAAACTGTAAATAGTAGGCTACTACATTCTTCCAGTTACGATCAACATGAACAAATAAAAGAATTATACAGAATAGTAAGTATTAGTAACCTTAATACATGTGTTTGGCAGTCCGGTGATTTACCATACAAATCCATAGCATAGTTTACAGCTTTTCTGCATGGCTACAGAAAATTGAAAGATCTAGGCTACATCCAGTCTGTCTAGGTAGGCTATAAATTAGGTATAGATGTCAAAACTAATTTAAATTCAGTCATTCAAGTCGATGTGATTATTGTTTATCTGCCAAACTTCTATGCATAGAAACATCCCGGCCTTCTAATTACTTTGTCTGTCAATAAAACTCTGGCGGAAGGTCCATTAACACAGTGGTTTACAACACAGTAGGCTAATGTATCAGGCCCTGTATTGTATGGTGCATTACACTTTCAATACCTTTCAGTAATATTATAAGCACAAATTGAACCTAGTGAGTCATAAAGGGCCAACAATATCACCTCCATATTAAAAAATGCCCTCTGCGAGAAGCTGTGACAAGACTGTGCATTCTATTCACACATTATCAGCCTAGAGATACACAATATCAAACAGTGCTTGAAATCATTGGGGACTTGACAACTCCATAAAGAAATGCTTCAGCAAGAAATCTCCATTACAGCTTGGGGATGACTTTGTGCAAGGGACACAGCTGTGGCCAGACCAAGGCCAGATGTACAGCAGAAAGTAGCCAGTGCAGGCCTCAGAGAGCATCAGGAGCATGTGGTGCAGTCTTGCCAACTACTAGTCTGACATTACCCTTGATGACATGTAGGCCCAAAAGTTCCAGATGTATTATTAAAACAGTAACCAGTTACAGCAATAAAAAACACCATCTGAAAAATGTAGTTGTAAACTAAAGCCATAGCCACTAGGCAGATACAGATAGAATGCCCATTACCCATTTAATCTAATACCTTACCTCAATGACAACCGCAATAGGAAACAAAATACATGGCCTTGACCATCAGTGTGGGAAGTGAAAAGATACTATAGCATGCAGAAATTGAATTTTTTTTACCTCCCAAATTCTTTGTTAGAAAGAAAAGTGACCTGCGCTGCTAGATTAAAAAGAAAATGAGTGTTGATGCTATAACCATCTCTCCTCTGAAAGTAGAAGCCATATGAATGTAATGGGAGGGCAGTACAGAGAAAGCCTTTGTCAGCAGGCTGCTGAAAAACAACAGAGCTGTTCAAAAACATGACATAGCAGTCACACATCCCAGTTTATACTACAAATAAAAACCAGTAGTAGACAAACAATTACACCACGTTATTCTCCTCTAATAAAGACAATTTAGAATGGTTAAGAGAGCCATCAATCCATACCCTAGTTATGGATTATCGTAGCATTGTTAGGATTTTTGCTATGACAAAATGGAGATTCCCACTGGAGTGAAATGGCAAAACCAGCATGTCTTAGAATAGATAAACATTAACAAAATAACTTTGTTTATAAAATAGCTAGGAAGGTTGAGTTTACCAAGATGTTGTTAATGCAGTACAAGATGGGGAAAATAACTAATATTTTGCTCCTTGCTCTTTCCTGCATGAATCCCCTGACCACAAACAAACAAAACCAGCTAGCTAGACTAACTTTCCACTAAGGCGAACTGCATGATATAGTATTGTTATATTGCAGAGTGTCCATGTACCTTACTTGAACATAAATAAGAGGAAGCTGTATAGTGGACACAAATAGCAATGTGTGAGAGAGGAAACACTGTGCGTATGTATCAAGCAAGCGAGAGCAGCAGCCAGAGGATCTCTGGAGTAAAGCACGGTTGATTAGCCAGCTATGTGCTCAGTGCTCACCCTATACCGATCAGGAGGAATCCTGTCAGTGGAAACTGGAACAATGCAAAGCATTGACTGCACGCCCTGGCACAGATGGCAGCGCTCCATTGTCTAAACAAAGATATAAGAGGGTGTGTGTGTGTGTGTGTGTGGAACTCTGTGGTACCATCCAGCCATCTTAATCCGCTTACCCGGAGTCGGGTTGCAAGGGCAGCAGCTCCAGCAGGGGACCCCAAACTTACTTTTCCCGAGCCACATTAGCAAGCTCTGACTGGGGGATCCCGAGGCGTTCCCAGGCCAGTGTGGAGATATAATCTCTCCACCTGGTCCTGGGTCTTCCCTGAGGCCTCTTCCCAGCTGGACGTGCCTGGAACACCTCCCATGGAAGGTGCCCAGAGGGCATCCTTACCGGATGTCCTACCACCGCAACTGGCTCCTTTCGACGCGAAGGAGCAGCGGCTCTACTATGAGTTCCTCACGGATAGCTGAGCTTCTCAACTTATCACTAAGAGAGACGCCAGCCACCCTCCTGAGAAAACCAATTTTGGCCACTTGTACCTGTGATCTCATTCTTTCGGTCATGACCCACCCTTCATGACCATAGGTGAGGGTAGGAACAAAAATTGCGTGGTAGATCGAGAGCTTTGCCTTCCGACTCAGCTCGCTTTTCGTCACAACGGTGCGGTAAAGCGATTGCAATACCACTCTCTCCTGTTTCATAGTCCCCTCACTCGCAAACAAGACCACGACATACTTCTTTACTTGACCATTCCCTACCCCTATCCATCGGTTTTCTGCTGAGAACCATGGCATCAAATTAAGATGTGGTAATCCGCATCCCAACTGCTTCACATTCGGCTGCAAACTGATCCAGTGAGTGTTGGGGTTCACGGACCAATGATGCCATCAGGACCACATCGTCTGCAAAAAGCAGTGATGAGATCCCCAGGTCACCGAACCACAACCCCATTCCCCACCACGACTACGCCTCGATATCTTGTCCATGAATATCACAAACAGGATTGGTGACAAAGCGCAAACCTGGCGGAGACCAACCCCCACCTGAAACGAGTCAGATTTACTGTCGAGAATCCATACAGAGCTCTCGCTTTGGACATATCCAGGGATTTGATTGCCCATAAAATGTACCCCCTCACCCTATACTCCCACTGCATCTCCCGGGGAAAAGATACGTCTAAACTAACATCCAGCAAGTGATTTCGCTCACCAATAAACAGTGTACCGTTACAGGGTAGTGTGTGATCACGTGGGAACGGGCATTGCAGAATATTCTAATCTAAATACACACCTGCCAGACAAAACCATTTAATGTATTTAGAAGATTAGCGTTCTTATTTGAAACATTTCCTCTGAAAAAGCAATTTGATGCAAAAAAAATTATATTATTTATGCATTGTTTTTTTCCTTCTCTTACACATTTCGCATCACCTAGCAACAGAGCGTTGCCATGTTCGTAGCTATCCTCAAAATATCTAATTATCCATTATTTTCACTTTTGACTTCCTACCCTCTGACTAATTCTATATTTAAGCGTTTATGATCATTGTGCCCTGATGAGCCCACATCTCACCACTGACATGCCAGATTTCGTTCTGCCACGTTAGTGACGTGGCAGATAATAGGAATATAAACGACTGCAAAAACTTTTAATAGCAGCCTAGCAGGGACTGGGCTCCGTATGGTTTCGTTTAGAATATACTGGTACTCAAAAAGCAGTTTCTCACTAGAATAGACAATTTTATCAGCTGCTACATTACTGTGGAGCGCAGCGGGAAATTGCCCTTGAAGTTCAATAGCGAGGCACGAAACAGTCGAAACCTTCAACACGTTTCCTCTGACAGCGCCCCGCAACATAAGAGCCACATAAACATTTAACCCATCAAGAAATGCCAGTGACAAAGTAACACAGAGCTGCATGTAACGTTAGCCATTTGTCCCTGCTAGCTTTGTTTAGCTTAGCAAGTGGTGGTAGCTAACATATTTTAATATATGTGCTGGACAGCATACGATCGATACCTACTTTTGTGTTTGCCAACACCCCACGACTGTTTAGCGATACTAGGGCTCCGAATAATCGCCCTTCCAGCGGATTTCAAAGCATCCATGTCGTAATCCAAAACTGGGGCAAAAGCCCAACAAGCGTCCGCTCCTGTCAATCGAAACGCTTGATTGTTCTCACAGCCCCTTGTACTACAAACTTTTCAGCTGTTTTGACTCTCTGCTTCATGGATGGCTCTGAGGGATATCACGTTCGTCACTCTGGGCGGGGTTATGTATGTAAATGAACCGGATAATGTGCATGACGCGTGTTTGTGGAATCGCGAGTGAGTCCTTTGCTGCAACACTCATACCTTGCACGGGCGGCGCTTGTCCGCAAGCTTTGTGTTTTGATTCATTACTCTTTTGAAAATAACTAAGCAAATCATAGGCTACGTATTTTGTGACAAGTGTTATCATTTTTTGGCGTTCCTTTTTCATGATTCTCATTTAAACCATATCCACACAAGGTACATTGTTTTTGTCCTGTTGGAAGAGTGTAATATAACTAACTTATGTAGCGGTGGCCAGCCGGTAGCTGTGCGGTGCTAATCCTCACTCTCCGACACCTCATAGGACGTTCTGGCGA
>JAODLL010000493.1:0-13972 GCA_026546735.1 Forbesichthys agassizii | reverse complement strand
GCAATTGAGCTAAATTAGACTGTAATGCACAGGGATTTCAGTTGTTGTTATGTTTTGTCTTCAAATAAAAAAAATAATAAAAATAAATAAATAAATAAAAAAAATAAAATAAAAAAAATTTAAAAAAAAGATAGCAAAATGTTAGGAGGTATTTTATGAATTTGACATAATGTGTATTAGCTTACAATTAGCTTGTTAACAAGCCACCCTGGACAATTTGGTCAATGCATGTACAGTATAGCAGCGATCAGCTGATCTGTCAGCTGGTTGAGATAATTTGATAATCGGGCTAATATTCCGGTCCTGGAGGGTCACTGCGCTACATCTTTTAGATGTTTACTGTTACAACACATCTTATTCAAATGAATGGGTCGTTAGGGGCCTAATAACGACGCATTCAATTGAATCAGGTGTGTTGGAGCAGAAAGACATCAACACATGCAGAACAATGGCCCTCTAGGACTGTAATTGATAGTTTCAACATATACATACATATAGTATGTGACTTAAACGTGCTGAATGTCTGATTGTGCATGGGCATGTCAGCACTATCTGGAAGTCAGATAGTACATTTTCATTGGCAGTGAGCATTGGTTAACTCACAAGTCTGTATATAAGGCATGACATTAGTGAAGGGCTTTCATTTTAGCTTAAATTACCAGTTTCTTCAAAGCACTAGCCATACTTATTTAACAAATTTTGACTTGCAAACAGCCATAATGAGTTTCCCAACATATTCCTCCAGTATACTGTAAATGTAGTCCACTAAGGTTGATGAGTTATGAGTAATACCTCTCTTTTCAAATGGGGTCTTGACACAGTTAGCCAACACGCAAGTAAAGTCTGACTCTGCGAGACTACACAAAGGCGAACTTCTAACACGCAGTAGCCTGAATGAAAATCTCCATTTACTTTTGTCCTGTTTTCAATGCCTCTTGGAAAAATACCTGCCGCTAATACACAGCCGGTAAACAAACACACGCTCAACTGCACAAACACATTTTTTATACTGTGTATATCATCACACTATCGTGATGCAAGAGGGAACAAGAATGAACGAATTCAGGGATCTGACTTGCCTCCCAGGGTTTCATGCAGCTGACACTTGTCTCCAATCAGTCAAAGTGAATCGGTCAGTCGCCCATTTATAGCAGCAAGTTGCCTGGGGAGACATGCTGTCTCCAATTTCTAAATAGTACACAGTTAAATTCAAGGCTGAAAACGTGTGTGTGTGTGTGTGTGTGTGTGTGTGTGTGTGTTTGTGTGTGTGTGTGCATTTACTCATACCAATTTTCTCCATCTCTTTTACCTGGTCCCATACACACTGTATTTACTGAATTTGCCTCACAACATGCATAGCCTTGGGAAATTCTCTCACCCTGAATGGCTGTAACATGGCCTTGAGGCCAGTTGTTATTGATGAGGGATAGTTGCGGAGGTAAGAGGTATTGAATTGTGTCTTACACTCAAGGCCTTCTAAGCCCTTGGAGAAGGCAAAACATGTACATATAATATGTTTGAAGTGTTTGTTCAAAAGAAGTCTGAAAGCCAAGCTAACTGGCTCTGATGTAAAGTATGTGATGTACTACACCGCTGATAAATTATTATTAACTGCAACTAAGGAAGTAATCAATAAATGAACTTAAATATTTCGACAACCATTTTGTCAAATCCAAAAGTGTATTTATATTTCCCTGCTATATGGCACAGCATGTTATAGGGCATTCTATCCATTAGACACACGTCTCATTTATACAAAAATACCTTTTCTATTCACCAACGCGTGGCGGTGCTATTATCTCTTATCTCTTCCCAACTACCTCTATGCATCATTAGCAATGGTATTAATAGCAGATATACAGCTTAAGGCCACAGAAGGGATTCATTAGATGTTGAATGAGGCTTATTATCATGGGAAAAGTCAGATTTCCCCAATTTAACTGAGCACTTCTCTCTGTGTGTATGTGAGAGTGTGTACGTGAGTGCATGTGTGTTCACTTGCATGCTCTCGGGCAAACTAAATTAATGGCGGGAGACAAGAGTTTGAATGTGAGTTTATAAAGTACTGTACTGTAACATATGGGTGATGATATATGCTGAATATTACAACTCGGTTAGGTTCTAATGTTCCATTAGCAACTAATGGCATGTATACAACTTTTGCATTCATATATTCTCATGTTGTCATCCTGTTCAGTACAAACTTTGATATTTACCGCAACACCATAATCTCCAATATTTGATAGCCAACAGATTAATTACTATGATTTTAACAAGATGTTCAATATCTAGATCAAGAAGTGGTGTAATCGATTGGATAAGTGCCTCTAGATGTACTGTTTCTCTGCACGAAAACCTGACTACTGACTTTGTTTGACTGCTGGCACAACTTTATCTTTATCGCACCACAATGCCCCATTTGACAGTCTAACTTGAAACACATACACAGAATAACAAACAAACACACCCACAAACACCCCTCTTTCAAAATGTATTTGGTGAAATGAAAGCAATGCAGACAAGTCACTAGTTATTAGTATTTTCAAAGACTAGCGGGAAAGAAAAAGCAAAACAATTTGAACACAGTCTATTCTCAAGCAGCCGACGTGCCCACTTAGTGGGAAGATTAAAAGATTTTGGAAGGGAAAATAGAGAGTCTGCCTCCTGGGAAACTTTCCACAAACCACCCCAGTCTTGAATGGTGCACATCACCACGGATGCATGGCAACTTACAGTGCCCGAGAGAATGAGCACAAGACGTGCTGACAAACACTGTTTAAAAACACCAGAGCTTATAGGGCTCAGTCAGAAACATCCTGGGAAGGAATTAATCAAATGCCCTTTAAAAAATAAAAAATAAAATAAATAAACAAATAAATATATATAGATATATATAAAAATAAATAAATAAATGAATAAATAAATAAATATAAATATATATATATATAATATGTATATATATATATATACAGTATATATATAGTGTATACCCTTTATCATTTATAATTAAATGGAAGAATGTATACGTATAAAAACATACTGTGGTTTTGTGGGCGGTTTCTCCAAGAATGACCTCTGCTCCTACTTTTGGTTCCTTTCCACTCTTTTTCAACTGTAGTCGGACAGAAAATATGACGCAAAAATGAAGCACCCTGATTCTTCTTTAACTGAACAAGTATAAAGTGTTCAGCGTGACTACGCCTCAAAATATACAGTATCCCCTGCAGTAAAACACTCACTGGTAAGCCGTGGGCTTGTTCTATGTAAACAAACAGCAGGCCTGCTGAGGGGACTGCCTTGTTCTGGTAGGACTGTTTGGAGTTGAACTGAACAACCTGTGAATGAAGGAAGCATTACTTGTGTCAACCTTTGCTGACCAGTGAGCCATGAGCATACATTAACAGAGACGTCTCCATGAATAGTTACCTGGTCCAGGCTGTCTGGTTCTGAAGAAGCCGGGACCCATTCCAGTACCAGGTGAACACGACCAGACTTTACATCGTTCAGATTGTACCACTGGGAAATAGACAAATATAAACATTAGCCGCCTACAAATGCACCGCTATATTACCGCACGCATTCTCTCCCAGGCCCTCAAACAGTGAACAGCCATGAGTTTAGTTGTGTAAGCCTTCCTTTCAACCACACCCAGTGTAAACAACGTCCACCTGTGCCATGGCATGTCCCATGTGTTGGGATCTTACCTGGTCAGTGTACTGGGCATCAATAATATCCTTCAGATTGATCTTCAGCCTAGATAAAGGAATATTTTTGATTATAATGCAACTTAACTACAAGTACCTTCATCCCAGAATGCGTTTGTGATTTGGCTACCTGCCCATGAAATCATCCTTCATGTCCATGTCTTTATCAAATATCTCCACTTGCAGCTCCTGGCCAGGCAGCTGTGTTAGGACCACCTGTAAGGACCACGTTTTAAAGGGTAAACTCTGTGAATATAGACAATTATCTCTACGTGTTTACAGTGGTCTTCAACTGGCTTGTGACAGAAGGGGTAGAAAACCATGTGAACTAATAGAGCAGTGAAAGGGGAGGAGTAGAGAAGAGTTTCAAACTCAAACAGGGTTTGTGTTAAACTGGCGTGGTCAACCAGGAAAATTGCACATATAGTACACACATAGTACTTGTTAAACAACAATTACCTCGTACATCTCATTCCAGGTGGGGTTGAGATTCCCCTTGATAACCTGACTGGTGAACGTCTCTCCCCCTATATTTATCTTGACGTAGGGGTCACTCTTGCCTTTCACCATGCCCCCCATCAGGTTATCTTTAGGCACCAGATTCTGGCCTGCCAAAAGGTGGATTCTGAGAAGCCCCTAATAACACACAAACAACACACATGCAATACACATGAGCAGCGTATGCAGACACGCTCTACTGTAACCAACACAAGCTGCTCCGCTAAGGTTACCTCTGTGGCAAAGCTGGGGTGTGGGCAGCTGTGCTGGGGCAACTGTTTGGCCAGTCCAGCCTCTAGGTTAGCGGACACACCAGATGTAACGCGCTCCTCGTCCAGCCACAACACCTGGCATCAAGGAATGTACGTGTTGTAATTGTTATACAGCAGTAACATTGTCGGTTATAAATCAATTAGCAGATGTCACAGGTCTTGAATCCACTGTTTGTATAATGTACCGCTAACCTCTGTAAAATGACAAAAAGAAGAGCCTAAATGCTAAGCTGAACTAAACTAAACTAAATTAAGCTAGGCTTAAATGCTAATGTGTGAGCGAGTAGGTGCATTATCCAGTACCCTGAGTACTGTTTTGATGTAGATGCGGCTGGCTGTCCCAGATTTGTCCAGCTGGAACCACTGGTCCATAGACAGGCCAGGGCTGGACAGTAGGCGAGACAGAGGGATGGTCAGACTTCCTAGCGCATGCACGCGGTCCATGTCCTTCACCTGGTGGACAAGGACACGATCAACACACAATACGTTGGGAAGTGAGTGTAACTGTAAACCAGCTGCAGCCAATGACATGCATCTGTTTGATTTAGCCAAGGGGCATGTACAGACAATGAATCAATGGTATTACCAGTGCTTCCTAATCAACACACACATAGTTCAGACGAACGCATTATCAACGCTAGAAGCTATAGCTGTGTTTACCCTGCTGCGCCAATAGGCCATTACAATCAAGGGGCTGTGAGAACCACAGAAAACATCTGTTGTTACCTGGATGTTAATGTCCTGCTTGCGTGGATCCTCAATGAAGAATGTAAAGGCTTCTTCCCACTGTGGATTGACGTTTGTGTAACAGACCTAAAATAAAATAAATGTAAAGAACAGAAAAACCAGTCAGACAAGAAAGCGTGTGTTATAAATGCAGGGTATTTTAGCAGACGTTCCAACTGGACGTACCCTGCTCTCTTTAGTGATGTTCTGCACAGACAGCTGCACAATGGGATTGGGTTCCTTATTCCCCTTCTTCATCTTGAAAACACACACACACACACATCACTAATAGATCGTGCATGTGGCAACACACAAATGGCCACCTTGCTGTAATGTCATGTATAAAGCAACAGGGGGAGCTTGCCTCAGGATTTATGGACAAAACAGTGGCAGAAACTGATGTGTACTTGTGCATGTGGGACAGACCGTATTAGTAACAATATCATATGTCTAACTAAGGCTAGACGTAACTATGGTATACAATTGTTATTTACGTAGAATGATGCCTGAGGGGTAGTTTGTACTACATAAATGGCACAGAGCCCAGGAAGGAAGTTACCATCAGAAACCACAGTACCTCAGTTTCCTCTCACTTCGCTCTACCCTTAAATACCCTTTGTTCATCACACATACTGAAACACATTCAAACTGCAGCGGAACCACAGTTAGACAGCAAGGCCGAACCTTTAAAGGAATGTCAGACAGATGGTAGATACATCACGCCTCGGCCAAAACCACATTCAGGAAGTACAGGGGCATAGGAGGACGTGTGACTCACAGGAAGTGCCTCGGCCTTATCCAGATACACAACCAAGATGGCGGATGAAGGGGGGTTAGCAGCCTTACTGTCCACACTCTCATTTCTCTTCAGGCTCTGGGGGGGGGGGGAGTGGAGATGTGTAAACACCATTAACATTAACATACTGCTACTTATTGGACGTGTTGGGATTCATTTGAGTGAGAACACTGGATTCACATTCCCACCTGCTCCAGTCGATCAGCGCTGGGCAGCAGGTTCAACCACTCCAGTTTGAGATGGACCCGTCCTGAACGGGTGTCTTTCAGAGTGAACCACTGTGAGTGGACAGCACAGGGACAATGATTTCCAAAACAGGATGACGTAATGTAACTACAATCATTTACACAGACAGATATTATTACTCACATCATCGACGACTATGGATTTTTTCGCAATACCCAAATCCATCTTGGTCCTGGCATAGAAGAGGTATTAAATGAGCATAAGATAAATACAAAAAACACATTGTATCATATTTATATCCTATTTTATGCCTCAACCAATACACAGTGTAACCTCTATGACAAATCTCAGGAAGGTGAAACATGAAGTGGTAATGTGATATTATATGTATGGACCGATGCATGTACCTGCCCAGGAAGTCATCCTGGTCTGGATCTTTGTCATATACCTCCACCTCAAGCTCCTGACCAGGCACCTCGTGGACTATGACCTGATGTACCAGACATACACACACAGGATGGACACAAGCGTTATGGAAGTAGGGATGCACCGATCTGGATGTTTTTGGCCGATACGGATTGACGATTTTCAGTCTGCGAAATAGGCCAATACAGATACCGATACAGATGCTTATACTTTTTAGATACAGTTTCAAGAAAAAGTATGTGAACCACTTGGGATTACGTGGAGTTTTGCATGAATTGGTCATAAAATGTGCTCTGAACTTCATCTAAGTCACAACAATAGAAAAACACAGTCTGCTGAAAGTAATACTACACAAACATTAGATGTTGCCATGGTTTAATTGAACATAACGTGTATATTATTCATAAATGTAAGATTTTTTTTGAGGAATGTAAAGGCTTTTTCCCACTGTGGATTTAACAGATGTGATTTTTATTAAAAACATCATGATTTTAAGATTATATTTGCTTAAGTTTGCTGACGAACGGGTGCCGGCATCTTGAAAATTCGAGGACAGTGAAAAACCTGAAGGTTTGTCAAATACATCAGTTTTTACATATTTTGGATAGGTTAAATGGTAAAGCAATGTCTTTCTATCCCGCCCGCGACAGCCATTTAATAATAATTGACAAGAAGATCAGTTTTCCATATCGGCCATTAGAAAGGAAAATCGGACTACCACCAATCTCGTATTTTGTGTGGAAATTGGCCGATTCCGATCTTCTTCTGATCTATCGGTGTATCCCAAAATGGAAACAAGCTGCCTGTCACATGTCTCATGAGTGAAAATGAATACGGCAGCCTATGCCCTTAACTATAGTACAGAGACATGGTGGGGTGACTTCCAGATGGGGTCGTAGACAGCCACTAAGATGTGATGGTGGCTACTCCAGTCCATACACGTACCAACATATAAAAAATTAATGTTTCCATAGTCAACAGCGTGCACACCCATATTCAATGCAAACTAAAACTATATATTCATACATACTGAGTCAATTCAATAACCCCCTGTGCTTTAATTAGCTGCACTGACTTCATTTCCTATAAATGTAGTGTACTACTGTAACAGGGTCAGTTATACAGTAGCAATAAATTATGTAAATATAATAATTACCCAAAATATGTTTATAGTTTTAACCTGACATGCCTTCAGTTAATCTGTGGAACGTTTAACATCATTCACCGTTCCTGCGTTCCTTAAATGTTGTAACACTGTATATAAATAACCTCTCCCGCCTTTTGTTGTTGATCTCCACGGGAGAGGTAAGCTACGCTGTCATTTATTTCTGTTTGCTAGCTTAAGTTTATGTGGAGTTTACTCGTTTTACTTACTTGTTTTTGTCATTTAATTTATGTAGGAACTGGGCGGAGAGTTGACTGGAGGAATTGTATTTTGTTTTACTAATTGTCAGGTATGTTTTAAATGTATCACATTTTTGTTGTTGATCTCCATGGGAGAGGAACTGGGCGGAGAGTTGAATGGAGGAATTGTATTTTTGTTTTACTAATTGTCAGAATTAAATGGAGACTGCCTCTGAGAGTGTTTTGGTGTGGGTGTCCATTCTTCTCAACACAACGCAAGACTGACCAGTTACACTACATCATGTAGCTTGCTTGTCTGTCTGTTTATCCAACCCTGCCAAGTTAAACTGCTTAGATATGTGCAAATAAATCTGATTGCGAAACCAACAACAACTAAAAAATTGCTAATACAAAGGTACACATTGCCCAAGAAGAGATTCAACCTAATACCCATTTACCTCATACATCTCTCCCCACTTGGGACAGAGGGTGTTATCTATGTGGTGGGAGGTGAAAGTTTGAGGGCCCACCCTTAACAGGGCGTAGGGGTCGGACATGCCCGCCATCACCCCCTTCACATAGCTGTCCTTAGCTGCAAGGTTGTCTGCTTCCAGTAAGTGGATGCGTACCACGCCCTGTGGAAGCACAGCAGAGATGAGGGATATGTGAAGGCTCTGGGGGATCACAGAGTATCTTCTCTCAGCGTGGGTGTGCAGTGTATCGATGCCCTCCTCACCCTGGGCAAAGGAGAGCGCAGCTCGGCCACGTGAACGTCTGGCACCAGGGGTACTGTCAGCCGGTTGGGCAGCACCAAGAAGGAGGCGATGGCGTCCATGATCATGCTGTCAGACATGACGCTGTGGCAGACATGGCGGACGCGTGTATCAGAGCGGGGAGGTTTGGCAGCTACAGTATGTAGCCTAATCGATTCACAACACTGTGAATTCATGTGTGCTACTAATATAGAATCAGTGGGATCTCTTGAATCACTGCTTAAAACCTAGTTTTATAGAATGCATTTACAGTAATGGAATGTTGTTTACATTGTAAACTCTGTTTTTAAATGTGCTTTATAAATACATATTCATATTACTGTAATTACAGTATTATATATGTTTATTATAGAGAGGAGAGTGAGTATTTGTCCAGAAAACTCACTTGAGTCCAGGAATATCCAGCAAATTTGTCAGTCCAGTCCAGTTGATGGTGAGTTTCTAGAATATGAGACAAGCACAACAGCATCGATTAGCTTTACTGATGCACAGCTAGGTCAATAGAATAAACAGGACACCAGCTGAGTCATCGATACAAACATGACTGGCAGCTACTGCAGTGTGAGGTAATGGAGAGCAAAGTGGACTTACCGGCCGCCGGATGAAAAACATGGTGACAGCGCCAACTATTGGCACGTTTCCAATCAGAGGCTCCAGAATCACTCGCATCATCCCGTTCAGCTGGAGGAAGACAATATAAATTGAATTGAACACATCTATTAAACCACTGCTAAAAGAAAACACAACAAGGGAATGCACATGAGTAATGTCTACAGATGTCTCCAATAACTCAGCTACTCGTTTCTTACAGCTCAATGTAAACACGTACCTGGATTCCTTTAACTCCTGCCTTGCAGAAATATCTCTTCACCTCAACGTTGATCTCTACGTTACCCACGTAGCTGAAGAACACAATGACATGGTAACAGTCAAACAACAGTGATGCCGGTCGTGACATGAAGGTGGAACATTGGAGAGGGATGGCAACGTTCACCTAATGTAGAGATCTAGCAGAACTTGGCCCTTGTCATTCTCTGTGTGTGCTTTGATCCCCACAACCTTCATGGCCTGCAGCAAAACCCAACCACATTCTCTGAGCATACATGAACATGTGGGGCTTTACATTTGGGTTATTTAGTAGACGCTATGAAACTCCAATTATTGATCAATAACATGATCCAAATATATGAATCACAGGACAGCATTCAGGTAACTTGAAACGTTTAGCACGTGTAAACGAAAACCCAGACACAACCATGTATGGTTTTTATTTCACAAACAATGCCATGAGAGGGCATGTCAAATAGACTCTGGTATTATTTAACTGAAATGTTGACAATGTTTGGTAGAAAATGTATATTTAACTAAATCAAATATCGTTCAACAACTACAACACCCAGACTATCCCATGATGTGGATGAGGGTTGGTACAGTAGTTTATAGTGTTGTAGGCAGACATCCCATTACCTCACCTTGTCCCCCATGTCCACCTTGGTGAAGCTGAGGGTCTGGAGGTGTGAGCTAGATGCCCGGATAGATGGGGCGATGGTCTCAACCAGCAGCTTTTCCAGGTACTGACCCACGAATGGCCACACCTGCTGCAACACCTGGGCCAGCAAAGCACACGCATGTTTAACAAGCTCCTATGAAGCCTGGTATTGTACCAGAAATGCTGTTCTGCAGCCCTGCCCATGAGCTGCCTGATATCTGTTAACCTTTACAAGCAACAAATGGCAAACTCTACAGACAGCTGCAGCTGTTTTAGACTCCTCAACTGTTGTTATCTCTTATCTCTGGTTGCCTCTACTCATTTAATTCATTTGATCCAGTGTTTACAAAAATAACACGGTTTCTATAGAGACTTGCTCGATCAAAATCCCTAAAGGGTGAGTGTTTGCTAAAAGCAGAAACTGCCGTGGCTGGTGCAGTATTCGGAAAGGAAAAAGCCACAGTTGGTAATAGCATTTGTAAAGAGTGAGTCATCGGCTGCCTGCCTGGCTAGATGCTATGCATGTTAGTCTGCTGAGTCCCCTTCTCCAGGAAACACACTCAAACCTCTGCTTTGTCCAGCACTCTGGTGCTAACATCTCAAGTTGCTGTTAAAATGAATGCCGTAGCATTATGTTTGTCTTGCCTTGGACTGCTTACATTTGCTGGACTAAGTAAAGGGGAATTGTTGTAATGTGATTGGATGGGGAAGGGGGGGGGGGGGGGGGGGGGGGGTGGCCCCCCCCCCCCCCCCCCCCCCCCCCCCCCCCCCCCCCCCCCCCCCCCCCCCCACTGGGAGCCCCTCTCTTCCTGTAAGATTGTCTGCAATGAAGTGGAAATGTTGAGAGTGTAGGGTGATCTGGCATGATGCCTGCTCTCTGCAGTACAGACACAGTGGCTACCGAGGCGGGGGTGTGGCTGGTCTGGGATTTGGTAGCACACATGCGCTAACATCTTTCAGTAAACAAAAGCTAGCATACAGCACAAAGCTTCTATCAACACAGCATCTGTGACACAGAATATACAGTGCAGTTGTTCAATGGAAGCATACCTCATAGTGACATTATGAAAGGGTGAAGACTAGTAGAAAACAGTTTAAAACCAACCTTATTCAGCCATTCAACCTTCTCAACATCTGGAAAGTTAACCTGGAAAAAATTAGACTCTATAAGTTAAACAAAAGACGCATTGTGGCCAAAACTTTGAATCTTGATGGGTTATAACATATCATATTAGAAGATTTTCTAAATAATTTTAAATGTTGGCATTGCTCATTTGCTATTTTACAGCAACTGTCAATTATTTTCATTTTTGTGTTAGATTCAGGCCTACTCCCTTGACATTCCATGTTGCATGGTTTGCCTTGATAGCTAGTTGTCATTCCAATGGTCAGTAGTTTACAGAATAGCTTGCACTTACAAGGCACATACTGTAGCACAAATACAACATGCCATCACTAATTTTATAATAATTACATAATAAAAACACAAAAAAAGAAACAGATCTGAATTAGGTACCATACAGAAAATAATATTTACAGTAGCCTAAAGTAGTTATAGTATAATATAGAGTGGGCTAAGAAAGAGGTGTATTAACATTGTGGGTTTTTCCCCTTCATAATGGCATAGGTCACTAATGTGGCATACACACAATGTGGCACATTTCTGGTGCCTTTCCTTTGTTGGAGAATGAATATGGTGTCAAAGAGTGTGACAGTATGTGTTATTGGTGTTTTACGCAGTAATTACCTATAGTGTCTCTGGTATTACTGCCCTCTAAATAGCAGCCTACTGATCTTGAAAATGTGACCATTGGGTGTGGCTTAATGTGTGTTTTGCTTTTGATCATATCCATTTTAGGCATAAACACACTATCGTTTATAAAGTATGCTTAAGTATGAGATTCACATTCAACAATATGCTACAAAATGCAACAAAAAACTGTAGCACTTTGCGGATTACTAATGTAGAATACCTTACTTTAAATTTGGAATTTTGTAATCTCAAAAAAAGTACCGGGTATACCATTAAACTGCAAATAACTTTAGTATTCAATTGGCTACTATTAGGCTGGGACAACTGTGTATACTTCAGCCTACTCGTGACTGCTTTAGTTAGATGCCTATTTGAGAATTTGAGGGAAGTGTAAACCGGGTTGCATATTGAAAAGACAGTAGTCTACGGTCTTTTCTAGTAGAAAAGACAATATTCTATGGCCTCTAGAAAACGTAACTGATTCGCCAAACGAGGTTTGTGGATGGTGACTACTGGATACGCGTGTTGCGGGGAGTCAAACCAAACCTATCCACACTTCTTACCCACGCAGGGAGGTCTCGTTTGCTTTTAGACACGTTCAATGATGTGCCTTCTTGCTCGTCATCAAACATCTGTACGGCCGATCGCCATCGTGCCTCCTTCGCTTCTCGGGCATGTTTCCATCCCGTGTAAACCATCATGCCGAACACCAACAAGCTGGTACTGACACGGTAGTATCCAGCTAGGTAAACGGGCAGCAACGCACCCAAACATTTCCCAAATGTCCACAGCACCGCAACGGCGCTGATGCCCTTGGACTGTTGGGCTTCAGCCTCTCCGCTAATCGGTGGCTTCTTCTCCGGCACGGTTGCTTTCGGAAGATCTGTGTCTTTGGTCCCATTTGTCTCTGACTCATCGCCAGCCATCGTGGTTTTAGGCTATGGATATATTTGAACGAATCTTTAAGATATATTAACTTTCAATAAGATAAAGTAACGACAGACTTTTCAGAGTGTGAAACGTTAGTCTAATCCTCACTGTACACGTCTAGACGAAATCAGTATCCTTCGTCTGTGCCTTCGATCTTCATCGTCTGTTGATTTGAATGTTGATTTTTAATTAGAATAAGTTTTCATGATCTTGTCCCGCAGGCCCTTCCATGCGTTCGCGAGTGGTATGAAACAGTTCTGCAGATTCTCAAGTTAGCTAAAACTAAGACACGCCCACCAGATGTATCTATGCGGCAAATATTTTTTGCTGTTTTAATCCCATAGTTGCCCAATTTCTAATCTCACTGCAGCAAACTGAGCTAACCTGCGTTATTTTGTGACGTCTACTGTAAACGAATAAGAGAATTATTAACCACTATTCTTTGTAAAGTGTATTTTTGAGGTAGCCTACAGTAGCCGAGAGTGCATTTTGAGGTAGCCTACAGTAGCCGAGTCTGTGTTCGAAATCGCACCCTTGCTCACTCATTCCCTATTCACTACATAGTGAATTCTATATAGTACATTAAAGTAAAAGCCGTTGGGATTGAATTCGGACACTTGTTGACTATGCGCCGTAAACTGTACAGACGGTACGTCACGTCGCATAAACAAACATCAGCTGTAGCTATCCCACTCTAGCGTTGCTGCAACGTAACTAACAACGAATTAAGATATTTTAGATATAATGTCGAACTTTTCCTTACTTAATTGAATATAATTAAAGGTTGTTACGTTCCAAATTCATCAATAAAAAATGTGTATATTAAGAAGGCTATCAATTGAGCACAAGCCTGTATTTTCAGTGGCGCCAGCGCGAATTCCATTCAGCTCGAGCGCAACTTTTACACATGATTATAGGCTTTACGGGTGTCAAAGTCAGGGGCCTCGACGGACCAGACCCGGGCAGCAGAAGCTGGCTCTGGGGACGTGGAACGTCACCTCGCTGTGGTGGAAGGAGCCAGAACTTGTGCGGGAGGTGGAGCGCTACCATTTAGATCTGGTGGGGCTTACCTCTA
>JAODLL010000492.1:0-13973 GCA_026546735.1 Forbesichthys agassizii | reverse complement strand
TCTCTCTCTCTCTCTCTCTCTCTCTCTCTCTCTCTCTCTCTCTCTCTCTCTCTCTCGCTCTCTCTCTCTCTCTCTCTATTTCTCTCTCTCTCTCTCTCTCTGTATACAACGTCTGCACATCTGACACAAATCACATCACACAAATGGGCTCTGCTTCTCCCTAAAAACATACAAGCCATTTCAGTTTCAGTTGGCTGTGCGCGTGCGCGTACATGTGTGTGTGCGTGTGTGTGTGCGCGTGTGTGTGTGTGTGTGTGTGTGTGTGTGCGTGTGTGTGTGTGTGTGTGTGTGTTTTCCAGTCCATACAATCTGCTGAGTGTGATAGAGGGATTTACACCCCTGGACCGGTTCAATCAACAGGCCGTATAAGTTCCTTGCATTCCTGGCTGTATGGGTAAACCAAGTGCTTGGAAACATGCACTGTACACACACACACACACACACACACAAGCACAAGCAGACACACACAGTATAGGCCTGCACAAACACATAGAATGGGAAAACGTATAGGATCCCAGCCGACGTGTTTTCGCTTCCTTATTTACACTTGACTGCCCCCTACTGGCATTTATCCTGACCAGATGCTGGCTAGATATATGATAATATACAGTACTACATTTTAAAGAGCATGCACATTATCCTGCAGTTAGTTATGGGTTTCAATCTAAGTTCCACAGTATTTAGGAGAAGATATGTCAGTGTTTCAAATCTAATTAGATTTATTTAAACCACAGTTTTTACACAAGTTATGGAGAAGAGAGCCAAAATTAGCATTAGATCATATTCTTTGTCCAGCCTTGATTGTGCTTGTTGGACAGTGGGATTAATTACATTAACATTACATGAGTGTTCCAGTTTGTTTGTCAAGGGAGAAGGAAGGGCGTGGGTGTCTTGGCCCAACAAACTGTGGCCTCATGTCTGTACAGCTAATTCACTGTAAGCTACAACAGCATCTGAACCAAGCTACTGCACTGACAAAGCAAGCATGCCAGCAGACATTTAATGGAACATGACTTATTGCAAAGAAACAAACACGTCATTTAGCACAGCACTTCTTTAACAATGGTGCACTGTCACACTCCTAATTACAATTAGGTAGTAATAGTTGGATATGTACTGTACTTGCAATTACAATGACAATGAATTTTAAAAGTCCTGCAGCTTAAATGCGTTTTTCCAGTTGTCTTGTCTGGAGTGTTGTATTAAACGGACATGAAAGAGCTAAAGAGATGTATTTGAAATCGATCTTATCTGTAATTTAAACAAAATGATTGCATGAATAAAGGAATATGTACTATAACAGACATCTTTACCACTCTCCTATAACCTGCTGCCACTCAGATGCAGGAGTAAGTGAGGGCATGTTAAACAAGAGTGCAATACTACATGAAAGGGAATATTCATGGTAACGCCTGTCTAAATGTACAGTTGGGAAATGGCCTTAAACGGTCAGGTCAGGCACCTTGCTCTAGTCTAGGGAAATGACTGGGAGGCCCTTGGCAGGGGATCAAACCCAGAACAAACAGTCACAGGGGCGTGAGTTTAAAATAAAACATGGCCGCCTAGCTGTACTATAAAGCAGGCTGAAGCACTGTTTACCGTGACAGATATTATTGGACGTGCGTCCTCTGCCAGTGAGGTTTCAGGTGGTAAAGGTCATGCAGCTCCTCTCTCAGCTGCAGCCCGCTCGTTTCCTCCGCTCTCAGGTGTGTGTTGAGGTGGAAAACGGTTCTGTGAGTCTGCTCACGTGTCCCTAGACACGCATTCCCTAAACAAGCACACTGCAAAATACCGCCAGTTGCCATGGCACCAGCTCTGGCCTGAGTAAATAAGAGAGAGTTGGGGTGTCCTGTAGGAGAACCTGGGGAAGTGTTTGTGTGTGTGTGTGTGTGTGTGTGTGTGTGTGTGTGTGTGTGTGTGTGTGTGTGTGTGTGTGTGCTTGCCACTCTTATGTCCCAGGGGGAACTTGGTCTGACAGAATCATTGCGAGAATGGGCTACACAAACAGACATCTCACTGCATGTCAACCCTGCCACACACATATGGATAAACACAAGCCTATACCTCTCACGCACACACACAAACACACACACACACACACACGCATGCACACACACACGAGCACACACGCATGTACGCACGCACACACACGAACACACACACACATTAATCAAATAAACAACTTAAGCAATAGTGTCACCGTCACGCAGCTGCTTTTGAGGTCATCGCTGCCCACTGAGTCACAATTCACACACACACACACACACACAAATACACGTGTACACACAAATGTATACACAATTACAAACACACACGCATGCACACAGGTAGATTGTGTTTAGTCTGGCATCTTTCCTTCATGTCAGACACGAGACAGAAGATCTGTCTAAACAGGTAATGACTAATTACGCTGTAGTAAACAGGACATACAAATACATTACCATACAGGCAGGAATCCCCACATTGATTAACAGCTGACATTCCCAAGACTGTAAGACAGTGGCTCTGTACACTTTCTTTATGGGGTTCATTATGTGGACACACATGCACACACATTTACCCCCTTTTCTGTCACAAACACACACACACACACACGGGAAACAGCATAATATCAATTATACCCCGATGAGAGACATGAGCAGAGGAATGCCGTTCCAAGTAAAAGTTTAGTCCGTACTTGTCCACCATTTTTCAATTTCAGACTGAAGACCCTCCCTACCCCCACCCCCATCCACTCACCCATCCACACACACAGCCCCTAGCTACAACCCCCCCCACACACACACACACACACACACACACACACACACACACACACACACCAACCCGCTGGTTGCATATCACACAGCCCAGCAGTATATCTTACTAAGGTTTCCTAATGTATTTCTGTTTAAGTTGGCCTTGTCTCCTGTGTGTGTGTGTGCGTGTGTGTGTTTGTGTGTGTAAATGTGTGTGTGTGCGAGTGTGCGTGTGTGTGCGTGTGTGTGCGTGTGTGTGCGTGTGTGTGTGTGTGTGTGTGTGCACTCCTTGCCTTCATGGCAGGTATAAAACGTATGATTTATGATTAATAGAACTCAATGCAGCAAATGAAAATATAAATTGCAATGGTCTTTAAAGGTTTGTGACACCGCAGTAGAGGTATTTACCAAGCCGTTTCAGCTGAAACAACCTCTGATTCAATGTGACACGCTATAAAAACATAATATTTTTGTTCTCATAATCTTCCCAATTGTATTGCCGCTCTTATTCCAGGCTTCTCTCAGATGTAAATTGTTATGAAATCACTTGAACAGACTATCTAAAATGATTAGATTGTAATTCTTGAGTTGTATAAGATGTACTGTCAAAAATGCATTGTTTTATTTGTGTATTCATATGAACCAATAATAATAAAAAAAAGAATTAGTCAGTTATCTAGCTCTTTTGTCAAAACAAGTTAATTTCAAACAAGTCATAAAACGGTTAGTTGCATTTAACGGGCTCATTATCTCATCTGCCGGGCAGATTACAGGCCTAGAACTGCAGTATCGATTGCATCATTAACTTTAAACAGCTAGCATCCAGCCTATCTAAATAATGAATATACAGGCCCACGGGTGCCGCAGGGCATGCGGTAGCCTGGTCCAGTTGGCCCTTCATCACCTCATCGTGCAAGGGCCAAGAACCACATCTGGATGTAGCCAGGGCCTCCGGGTTCCCGAGGAGAGCCAGAACGAGTCCCAACATGGTCAGCACATGCTGGGTGCATAGCAGCTGACACACCTGGGTCCTGGAGAGCTCTGGACCGGGGCCCGCGGGCCCGCATGCTGCAAAGCACGCAGCGTTGTCTTATCCTCTACCAGGGCATCTTTCTCTGCATGTTGGTAGCAATCCTACGTGCATCTGTAAACTGTGTACACGTAGGCTGTTCCCTATGGCGTGCCGCTCTCTCGTGCATCACGCTTGTTAATTTACACTGTTGTGTGGACAGGACAGTGGCATGGGCCTCTTATTTTGAGGTGTGGCTGGGGAAGTACAGTATGTATAATGTACTTATGAGTGGATGGGCGATGTACTGTTTATGTGCGGCATGCTTGAACATAAGGGGAGCCTGCACAGCAAACATTTGCCCATTACCACTCTCTATTTTATTATACTGTTAAGTGGGTTATATAAATATACTGCCGTCTAGAGTGTAAACCTCTGAAACATCTAGAGGTTGTTTCAGTTGTGATCTGGATCTGAGGCCAGAGCATCATAAAACCACCTCTACTGTAGGTGCAGTACTGTATCTGTGTGTGTGTGTGTGTGTGTGTGTGCGTTGGGGTGAACTTGGTTGATAGTCATCTTTAATCTGCCTGGACGCTAGCGGTATGAGTAAGGCTAAATCCAGCTCAGCACCCCATAAATCTGTGCTCTCTCTCTCTCTCTCTCTCTCTCTCTCTCTCTCTCTCTCTCTCAAATAGTCTACAAATGCCACATCACTGACAAATTGCACAATGTCAGTAGTGGACAACTACAATACACACATGCTTCATTCAAATACATTCACAGTCATAGGCAGGCACACAAATACTACAGTCTCCAATGGGTTTGAGCAAACAGCTCGTTATCATCAGCTGTGATGGATGCTCAGGAAACAGACCTGCTTACACACACAGAAGCAGCTGTCAATCACTGTCGGTCCCACACACACACACACCTCCACAGGCTTATATGCACTTAAATAGTGTGCCTGTATATGTACACAAAAACACAGATTATCACGCACACACACACACACACACACACACACACACACGCACACACACACACACGCACACACAGAACATTTCAGTGGCAATCTATATAGCATATCATCTGATCTTGTTTTCCCAGAATACCTAGCTGTGTGTTCACCTGAGAGACATAACTCACTGACACAGGACCTATTGAATATGCGCCAAACACACAAACGCACATCACAGAGAACTTACTTGGCAGTCGACTGTCAATCACGTCTTGGCAAAGCACGTTAGAACTACATGAGAATACCGCAGGAAATTATGGCTATTGAATTAGCAGAGTAACAGTTTTTACACAAAGGCACACACACACACACACACACACACACACACACACACACACAGTCTACATAATGTACAGTAAATGTGGGCCTGCGCTCACATGGTAATTCATTTTGATGGGTTTACCAAGCCACGACTTCCTTTTCTTCTGGCCTGTTTCTGTTGAAACACTCACAGAGAATTATTGGATTTCTACTGTGTTTTGATTTAGCCTCGATTGCCGTTTGGCTGACCCGGGGGCACAAGGTGAGTGGTGCCCGTGGGAGATGGGAGGGAAAGGGGAGGGGGGGGATAAGGGCTGCAGAACCGGTGGCACTCCGAAAATTCCTTTTTGCCTGAAGAAATATGTGTGTTTTGAGCTCAGAAATGAAACTATCATGTTGGACTATGGTATCCTGGCCAATGACTAGCTCAGAAATGAAACTATCATGTTGGACTATGGCATCCTGGCCAATGACTAGCTCAGAAATGAAACTATCATGTTGGACTATGGCATCCTGGCCAATGACTAGCTAAGAAATGAAACTATCGTGTTAGACTATGGCGTCTTGGTCAATGATTAGTATTTTCAGAACAGGACAAATGTACCCTTGTTGCTGATATTTTTTACTTTATCTTTCACACACACACGCACACACATGCACACACACGCAGGCCAGGTACCAGTCTAAGTCTGTTGGGTCCTTCGCTGGCATTGGCCCCAGGTAGACCCTCAGACCACTAACCTAATCCCCTCCTGAACCAGGACAAAATCACTGAAACCTCAAGAAACTGACTCACTTGTGGCACACACACACACACACACACACACACACATGTACAAATTCATACTGTATATAATTTTGACTGCCGTGTGGCGAACAGCCGCTGTAAATGTTTTTGTTCCGTTCCAGCCTCTAGTTCATTCTTGTTATAGCTGAAAAGCCGAGTCCCCTTCAGTTTAGCAGCCGGAGATTAATAGATTGTTGGACAGGTTTACCCTGCTGTACTTTTATAACGGTGGTTGTTACAGATTTCTGGGGAATTACAATAAAGCCACTGGATGATCATGTTATTGTCAGCAGCAGCTTGCATACATCGGGAGTGGAAATTCTCTGAGTTTAAGAAGAGTTCGCTCTACATGTTTAGAAACCTCCAAGGAGAGGGGGGTTAGCTATGCTACATGCGCCTGTATCTTTAGTGTACTCCTTTTGAGTGTGTTTTTTGTTAACACAATCTTGTGCACCTTTTGTGCGTTTGTATGTGTGTCTGTTAGAGTACGTACAGTAACTATACAGAACATGAGCCTGCCATATTGTACAGTGTGTTTATGGTCACACCATCATCTCCATGCAAGTCTGCATCCATGTGTATTGTTACATACAGCATTATGCAACACTATGTGAAGAGGCACTCTATGGGAAGACGGGTCTTTCTGACCCCACTGCTCAGCAAGGGCCAGATAGGAGCCTATAAAAGGCAGTCACACATCACTCATTCATTACTGGCACATTGCCACACACACACACAGAGGCGAACATGGAAACACAGGATCAAATAGGCTCCCACACACTGACATTGATACATATACACACACACACACACACTCACACACATGCACACGCACACACACGAGAATAGGCAAGTATACAGAGAATCAGTGCATCTGTTTGAATTCCGGTGATGTTTGTGATGAGGAATGAGTCATTTAGATGTAATTATGGGGAACGGAGTGGAAAAGTTATTGGTACAAGTAAATCAACTCAAAGTGATTTGTGTAAACAGAAATGCAGTTCCAGATTGTAAACTCAATTCAACATGACTGTAATTAATGTTAATTTAAATAAAAGGCCCTAATTTTGCATCACAAACAATTTAGCAAGTTCGCCCTCATAGCTCACCACAGGTTTAGAGCTACACTGATGTACACGAAGTGTTCTGGCGCCCTCTGGTGCCATTGAAGCAAATTGAATTTGTGCTCTACTGTGTGTGTTAATGGCATGGCATGGAAGGGCAAGGAGCTCGCAGAACAGAGACATACCGCCTAATATGAATAACTGCTAATGTAAATTGGTGGTGGTCCTGACTGCAATACATTTTAAGTGTGTGTTTATCTTTTCAAATTATCTATAGGCAGGTTTGGAAATTAAGTGATTACAAAAAACAGTAACTGTAATCCATTACAGACCAACTGAAATAGTGGAATCATATTACAGACACACAATTATGATAACTTCTATGACTATACTTTCAAATTGACTAAATGTATTCTTAAAATGTATACACGTATTTAGCCTGATTCCATTCAGAATAATGCAGCTACTGAAGACTCAGCTACTGAAATGAATTGTGAAGCTAAAGGCATTGTTGTTGTCAGCCGTGTTTGCCACTTTGTTTATGTTCCTATTTACATAGCCACAGGGATGTGTAGAAGTACTATTATATTTTCAACACGCACAAAGAACCACAAAATACCAAAATGGGAGGAGAAATGTGGTTAATTTGTGTATTAGCTTACAATTACAATTAACATAGTGTAGCTGACAATACTTTTAATGATGTGACGTTCTCACTGGGTAATAAATAAATGCAAATAAGTATTGTAATGTGGTAAACTCTCCACTAGATGGCAAGATAGGCAAATCACCTACCAATCAAAGTGGAATGGTACATAGCAGGAAATATTTATAACTGGCAGGTAAAACGTTTTAAATAGAATGGAATGGAAAATGAATGGAAATACACATGAATCGTGTTATGATATGACCCTATTCTAAAAATGGTCATGTTGTATTATATTGCATTAAATCTCACACACATTCAACAACCAGTATAATCGTATGCGATATATTCTAATATTGCTTCTGTCTTTACGGTTAGTAAATGGACATTAGTAGACGACAAGTATCATATTATCTGTTATCAAGACACGTCAGCCACCTTGCTAGATCCAACTCACAGCTATAGTATTTCTGAATAATGTGGAGATCAGGACAGAGAAACAGGTCAATAAGAAAATAGAAAAAAAGCTGAATATTAGGTGATTCAACTTGTTGTAGACCACCTAAAGCATGTGTTTTTTCTACTGTAAATCCTGTATTTCATATTATTAGAGACTTCAAGAATAAATGAAATTTAAAGCCATGACTATGTCCAGATACTCAAAAAAAGAATTTCCGCAATAAAACTGGAATGCCTGGTTGGATGACACCTCTAAATATAATGCATCTCTGAATAGAACCAGCTCACATTGCTCAAATACATTACAATGCAGTAACATGGTTTGGAAAAGAAATAACCTTGTTGCCCTAACCGGGGCGTTGGCACTGGGACCATGGGGTCGATGGGGTGATGTTATCCTCTTACTTCCTTGTCTGGTGTTCAGGGTGTTGACAGTTACACGTTAACTTGATTTAGCACCTTCTTTACTCTCCCTTCTATATATGGCTGTTAGTGAACTGCACTGCCAGAGCTGTAATTACTAGATGCTGATGCTCCTGAAATCAAATATCCATCTCTGGATGACTCTTCACCTGTTGCCAATAAACACTCGATTGGAAAGTACATACACTCAATCCCTATGCTTTCTCTGTTAGTACAGTGCATACACTTCTTTTATATAAAGACAACGTAAATCTGCATGTATTGTCAAATACACATAGCGAAATGTGTTCTCTGTATTTAACCCATCCCTCAAGGGAGCATTGGGCAGCCACTGTGCAGCTCCCGGGGACCAACACCAGGTAGAGGTCAGTGCCGCTGGTCAATGGCACTGACTGGAGAGTTAAGATAACATGTTTTTTGGAGGATACTGCAGTTAGAAAATATTTGTAAACACTGTGACGAATGATGTAGAAGGCATTTTCTTTTCAAGAATAACGGGCTTGGCACCTTCATTGTGCTGGGCACCAACTACTGGCCCGGCCTGGCCCGACAGGCCTTGGCATTGCATCAAGAATATATAAATATACTACGGATGGCATTATCCAGTTTTTTCATTCCTGATACGATCCGATACAGATACCGGCACTTAAGGTATCGGCCGATACCGAGTACCGAGCCGATTCCAGTGTTAAATTAAGTTGCAAAGTAAATGACAGCCAATCTCTATTTTAAGACCTAAGTGCATTTTAGAAACCTGCTGCTTATAGTGTGGCATGCATTGTCATTTTAGCTTTTGTGATGCTAAACATGACCAAATAAAGGACTACTGTTTGTTCTTTGTCACACATGTAATCACACACACACACACGCACACACACACACACGCACACACACGCACACACACACACACGCTTGATCATCATCCTGGGTTTTAGTGGATGCACGTGAATTAAATATGATATAATCTGCTATATCAATTTAATCTCTTCATTATGGCTGTCCTTTTGTCCTTTTGCCCTGGTAACATCAGCAGTGTTGGTGTAGCATTACATTTTTCTATTTCAGTGGAATCTGAGTCGATATATACAGTACATTTCTGTCGGGCCCTTTAGTATGTGTGTGTTTGTGTGTCAAGGAAGGGTGCACTCACTCTTCGACGAGGTGAAAGGGATAATGTTTTCATACCAACAAGGATTATAGCACAGTGACTTAAAACAGATAAATTGCTTGCAGGGAGGACGTCCGCACAAGGTCATTGCTGCAGAAGGTCTAGAAGAATATCAGCATGAACCATGAAGGCACCTTGTACATATTTGTGTTCTCTACAGCTAGCAGCCATGCAGGTCCCCCTCTAAATAAACCGTGATTCAATTGGGCTTGTAAATGCGGTTAAGCACTGGAAATTAACATTGATCGTCTAGTTTGATCGAGAGCAGGATGAGAGTGGGACACACCAGCCATGCTAACCGATAATCTCTATCTCTGTCTCTCTCTCTCTCTCTCTCTCTCTCTCTCTCTCTTACCCCTACTCTCCCACACAGTTTCACATTATGACAGTAAAATCACAGGCTGATTGGAGTCACAATGGTGTCACAATGAATGGCTTTCACCTTTGTTCTCTTAGCAACGTGTCTGGTGTTAGACCTCTTATATTTCTCTTGGGAAAATGAGAACAAGATATATGTGCATCGAAAACGCACCAATTAAGCAGAGCTGAAGTTATCACACAGGCGCAAACGCAAGATGAAACACGCACAGCGCTCATGGATAAACTAAAAAGTGGAAGCACGCACACACACATACACATTCTCTCCCCATCCTGCAATCCAGCGCCGGCATCGTACATCTTCAGGGCTGCGTTGACTGGAGGTTTGATAAATTGGCCCTTTCATCTCGTCAATGCGCATTGTGTCAGGCGATGTGTGTGCATGACGTGTGTGCTATTGTGTGTTTACGTGTGTGTGTGTGTGTGTGTGTGTGTGTGTGTGTGTGTGTGTGTGTGTGTGTCTATGGCGTGTGCTTGTGTGTGTTTACATGTGTGTGTGTGTGTGTGTGTGTGTGTGTGTGTGTGTGTGCATGTCTGATATGTGCTATTGTTACGTGTGTGTATGTGTGTGAGTGTGTACGTGTGTGTGTGTGTTTGTCTACCCGGGCAGTGTACATTGTGTGTGAAGTGTTTGGCTTCCACACTGAAGGCTGCTGTCACAGCTTTTGAAAGCATGTAATAGGTGCCTATTGTCTCAGAATACACAGCCATATGCTGGCAAGGAATTCTAAAAAGAATTGGGACATTAAAGGGAAAGCAAATGGCATTCTTCTCATTCAAGGACATGCTGTATATTTAGTGGGAATGGTTGAACTGAATGTATGCTATCCTTTGTATTGTTGGCTCACGAGAAACATTGCGGCACAGGATTCTGGGAGCTGGACTACATGATTCATTGCTGTGTAATGTTGCCTGTGTTTGAATGGGATTCAAAGCCTATTTGTCCAAATTGATTAGGCTGATTTCCTCTCCTATAGGGGCGTGCCTATTCATAGATTTTTTGTGAAATGCACATATTATAATAGACTCATCAGCATAACTGCAGTCATATGGTTTATATTAAAAATGAAATAATAAAATATAAATTAACTGAAAAAGTCGAAAGAAAAAAGAATACTTTATTAAGACCTGGTTTTCTAATTCATTTTGTGACGCCTGCGTGAGTTTTTATCTATCTTTAGAGATACATGTGGGTGCAGTATGTGCGTTAACCCACTCACGCGGTCAGCCCTCGCACATTCTCGCACTCAGAGCAAATCGAGCACATTCAATTACACACTGGTTGTAGAGCGCTTCTCTCGTTATGGGGACTGCTGGTCACTCGCGGTGAAAAAAGGCTCACGCTTGACTGCGAGTCACCACTCAGCATCGTTCCTCTTCCACCCGCGGGATAGGTCACATGCGATGCATTCTGCTGGATCCTCGTGTGGATGATATCAACAGACCGATAACGAGACACACGCCGTGTATAGCCTACCGTTGGAAGGTTAAGAGCGCATCACATCGCATCCCGTGCCTGGCGTGCCGTGCACAAAGTAGCGGTGAACGTAAAAGAGAAGAAAATAGTCATACCGGTGTTAGATAACGCTGTAAAGCAAAGACCTCGCTGCAGAGGAGTCTTAAGTTTGAAAGATTTACAGGTGCGCCCATAGATCTTGGCACTTGGCGGATGGTTGAAGCAGAGGAAAGGAGCTGTTGGTTTCGTGGAGAGAAATCACTGCCCTAGTGTCAAGGTGAGTTCCTGATTCGTTTGATACGTGAATTGGCTGTGTGCAATTGCATTGCTTTCAATGCCCTTAAGCCTATACATATTTATCTGAACCTTGCACAATTGTATGCACTATGTTTGGCAAATAATGATGCCTTAAGAATAGAAGGGGATAAGTGTAAACGTAGCAGTTTATATTTGTATGTATGTATTATATTAGCATTTCTCTACAGTAGCCTACTGATTGTACAGTAACATTAGTCTTCCCAATATAAACTATCCAGGATATCCAAACTATATAACAAAGTGGACATACTCTGTTAGAACGTGTTCCCTAACTTTTATTGCACAATATTGTCGATATGAGGTTAAATAAATATTGTAAGAGAATGCCATATTTTGTAAGAATTGTATACTTTTATTTGTATACCTCTCTTCCTTCTGACTACTGTAACATTACTTTAGAGGCAAACGTGTCTCTACGGCAAGTGTGTCAGCCAGTGTCTGCAGTATAGTCTGATATTAGCTTATGCTCTCACAACACACGTCAGCCTGTCACTGAAGACTGACACAGCACACACGCACGCAGGCACACACACAGTCTGCAACTGGTTTGCTACACCATGTTGACATTATATAGTCACGGGCTATTGTTAAAATCTACTTATCTGTATCATGTTTAAACAGTTAAATGCATTCAAAAAGGCTAAATTGTTTTTGCTCAAAAAATGTTGTTTAATGTATGATGTATTACTAAAATATTAAATAAAAATAGAGCCATAGGGCTTTGAAGCCTTGCGTTTGCATGCACCTTATACATATTACTGTATACATACTGTACAGTATATGCATACATTATAGTACATATTGTACTGTTATTGATCAACAATAGACAGATACAATATGTTGATAGCTGGCTTTGGTTGATTGCCGCCTTGCCACAACAATATCGAATGGTCTCTTTAGATCTCCAGTTGATGAAGAGGTGCTCCTTGCGCAACTGGAGGTTAAGGTTAGGGTATGGTGTTAACTTCTGTATGAATTAAACAATGTAAACAACTGGATTTGAGTAGATTATATTGAAATAAAATAAATAAACAGCATGCAATAGGTTCTCTTTTTGGTGTTGTGTTGCTGTTGACGTTATGCCTGGACACAATTAAATGTTAATACATAATAACAAATTAAATAATAACAAATAAACATCACATTCCATTCTCTTTCTCACTCTCGCTCTCTTTTGCACCTCATGCTTGCACACACACACACACACACACATACACACACACACACACACACACGCGCGCGCACACACACACACAAGGTGCTGAACTGCGACTGGGGCAGAATCTGAGTAACCACCTGGCTTTATTTACCCAAATGAATAAATAGGGCAGCACTACACTTAAATACACACACACACACACACACACACACACACACACACACACACACACACACACACACAGGGTCAGAGAAATGAGCAGAGCAGTGATGTTTATAAATGTCACTGTACTGTAATACTTATTGCACATTTCAATACAGTATATATAGGCCTATATGTGTGTGCATGTGTGTGTGTGTGCATGCGTGTTCATGTGTGTGTGCATGCGTGTTCATGTGTGTGTACATGTGTGTGCATGTGTACATGTGTGTGCGTGTATGTGCATGTGTGGGCATATGTGTGTATATGTGTGTGTGTGCATGTGCATGTACATGCATGTGAGTATGTTAAAGAGACTTGGACCATAGCAATATGCACTGTTCTTCTCACCCTGTGCGTGTGTGTGCACGTGCATATAGTAATGGTGTGCTCTTCATGCAACCTAGTTCTGTCCTGATGTTGTGGCCACATATACAGAGTGGCACACTGTTCCTCAAGACATCACATTGGCTTTCTTTACATTGCCATTACCACGACAACGCAACGCAATCCTCAAGAACTGCGTTTCACATCTTATCACATTACGCTATATCATGCTTATTAAGCATTAATCAATGGCTGGTTTATGAATTACAGTTCTGTTTTATGTTTATTTTAAAGTTAGCAAGAAAGACATCTTTAATATGAATGTTAATATGCCCTCGTTGTTATGTTAATATCAGCGTAATTCTAATAAATGGCTGCATATTTCATTTCCTGGGTTAGCGGACAGAGCTCTTTTGAAATCAATTTTGTTTTGCTCCATCACAGTGATCCAAACCTGGGCAAGAGCCAGTCAAGAGTGAGATAGGAAAACAGAGAGAGAGAGAGAGAGAGAGAGAGAGAGAGAGAGAGAGAGAGAGAGAGAGAGAGAGAGAGAGAGAGAGA
>JAODLL010000491.1:0-37754 GCA_026546735.1 Forbesichthys agassizii | reverse complement strand
TGTATATATATATATATATATATGTATGTATATATATATATATATATATATATATATATATGTATGTATGTATGTATAAATGTATGTATATATATATGTATGTATGTATATGTGTGTGTATGTATATATGAATCCTTATATGCCGGTGTTATGCCGTGTTATTAAAATTAAAATAAAAAGTCTTGTAGTAGGCTACATAACTTCAGTGGCTGTAGTTTCCCTTTTCCATATAGTACTATATAGCACATTTAGTGATGTTGTAATCCACAGAACTGATGAAGCATTTAATAGAGAGCCACAGTACATTAACCACTAGCTACAGGCTCATTGTGGATTGTAAATTTGAGTTCACAAACATATCTGCAAATTATTTAGTGCTAGTGCTTTGGCTCCAGAATGTTTATTTTTTATTGTAACCGCTTCATCTGACCACATTGGGGCCACGGTAGCATAACATTCATGGGCCGGCAAGCTTCTAGCCATTGACTTGTTACAATAAGGTTCATTTAGTGGACAGTTTATATCCAAAGCCTCTTTGTACATTGCAAAAATGACGAGGAGCAGAATGGGGTATAACATCTTACTTAGCTTTTACTTTGATGATGTCCGAGCGGACGGGTGGTACTGTTCTAAACCAACCAAGTTCTAGGGCAAATTTGAATTGGTATGATGTGTAAAGCCATTTTCAGACCAGATTTAGTAGATTTGTTTATAAAAATTTTATTTTTTCTTTGTCCTAAAATGTTTTGTACAGCTAAAAAAAAAAAAAAAAACACACTTTAGGGTGCATTCACTCTAATAATTTCTAATCAGTTCACTGAATGATACATGAAATATTGTTGTTGTGTTTTCGTGTTATGTCATGCATGCATGATATTACAGTCTTGCTGACTGTCGCTAGTGCTGGTGATCAAAAGCTTAGCTACCGTACGTAGGCCTACTAGGTTTCTGGTAAAATCAAAGTCATTAAGATAATGTATTTAGTCTTATGGGGGTTAACATAACGATGCATTCTGCTGTGCAGCAGTCTGCGACCTTAACTTAATTTCTAGTCTAATGGTAGTGCATTAGAATGCTACTGCAATGCTTAACTAAGATTAACAACAATGGTACACGCATTTGCAAAAGTAGTTAGGAGAAGTATTAACATAATGAGGGTCTATCAACATCTCATCAGCAAAATCAAAACTGCCAAGTTTAACACGTGAACTAAATTGCATTTTTTTCCCTCAAACTTTTCTCAGTTGGTGTGGGCATTCTAGATATGCAAAATGTAGCATTAAACACCCTGGTGGTGGGGGGGTGAATAAAAACAATTTTAAATAAGTAAGCTATTTATAAAATAAGATAAAATATGTATTGTTTGAGAGCACAGTAGAGGAAAGAAGAAAGAAAAGAGAGGTTTTGAGCTTTTATCAACTGGGAGCTTATTCCATATATGTGATGCATTATAACAAAATGCTGCTTCACCATGTTGTGTTGTAACTCTTCGGACAGCCAGTAGCCTAGTCCCAGATAGATCTCCAATTGGGGGCCCGCGAGCCACAACTGGCTCACCAGCAACAGAATCTGGCCCTCTGTATTATTTTGACAATCTTCTATTGAATCCACACCGAGACTATAGCATATGGAAAATGCTTTTTTGTGAACAGCGTCGACTCCTAGTGGACGCAAAAGTAAGCCTGCTCCTCAGTATTATGACAAGAAGTGAAAACTCTTAATGCATGACATTTATTATTATAAATATAATAATTATATTATTATAATAATTATATTATCATAAGAAAATGGTGGAAATAAAACACAGTCAGGCAAGATCATTTCATGACTCAAATTGGCCATCTATCTGTTAATTATTTTAATCTAATCTTCCCTTTTAACCAATTGTGACAGAGTGCAACATTGTCCGGGTGAGATGAGAGAGCGTTTTAGGTTGTCATTGTTTTCAAGTCACATGGCAAATGAAATGCATCTAAATCCGCTGGAATCGAAATGCATTATTTATTTTGCATTGATAGTGTTTGTGTGGACCGCAAAAAAGTTTCCAAAGCTAAAGGCTGGAGAGGAGAATGAAGCCGAGTAGCAGTATATTTAAGGACAAACCCAAAAATGAAGATTCTGGCCCAGATTATGATGTGTCTGTGTCTGACCCAGTGAACCAAGGCTCACTGGATGAGAGACATATGTTTGAGGAGGAGGATTATAGCTAGTTTGCCCGATTTCACGATGACATGTAAATAACATTACATAACACGCTGGAGCCAAATTCCATCCATAAAGTAAAGGTGCTTTTATTGTCACATACACATACATGTTCCGAAATTCATCCTTTGCATTAAACCCATCCCTCAAGAGGTTACTTGTTATATATGCTACTTGTAATAAATGACAGTGGCAATTATGACTACAGTAAAACTATGATGACTATAGGCTAATATGGTAATTTGTATACATGTGCAGCTCTCACGCTTTATTTATTGTTTCTATCTGCTATGAGGCTGAGAAAACGTTATATAGTGAAAAGACGTTCAGATTTTAGGAAGTTGTTTCCAGACATTTTAGAATGCTTTCTTTAGAGGGCTCCATAGCTCTTAATGGGTTCAAAAAGCCTTTGAATATATTCTGGCCCGCCATCTAATGGTCAAGAATATAATTGACCCGTGATCAAACCTATATGCCGACCCCTGTCCTAAGAGATCTAGGAGGTTCATATTGTACAAGCATATCAGATTTTTTGGGACCCATAACCACAGAGTCATTTGTAGATGAGGAGCAAGATTGAAATGAGATGAGAATGATGAGAAAATTTAAAGGAATGTAAGGATTTTAAAACTGGTTTTATGTGGTCATATTTCGTCCCTGGCAGAGACATTCTGAATATGTTCGAGAGCAATTTTCTTTTAATAATCCCTGTGAAAAGACCATTGCAGTAATCTTATCTAATGGAAATAAAGATGTCGGTAAGCTTTTCTAGGTCTGGCTTGGACAATAATCCTCTGATTCCAGCAATCTTTTTTAGATGGTAGTAAGCAGACAAAGTGACGTTTAAATCTGAATCACGTCAGGATTTCTGGCTAGACTCTTATTCAGAAGAGAGAGTTAAGGTGTGATCTGATATTCTTTCTGTGCTCCAAAGACATGTATCTTATCTCACTCTTTTCAGTAAGAGAAAATATTGCTTCATCCAGGTCTATAGTCACCGGGTGTAAGTGATATGTAAATTTGCATGTAATCAGAATAATTATGGTACAAGCATATATGAAGTTAAACTTCATAGGCTACATAGGACAGAACTTTAAAGCTGTGGTTGGTTCTCTGTCTACCATTTATCACCATGATTACCACTCAGTGGCAATGAAGGTTTCTCTAGTTATGTGGTGTATTTCACATGGTATACCTATATCTAATCACTGCATTTCTTATTCAAAACAACTCTTTTTTGTGGCCTGCAGGGAACTTGAGCACCTGCGCGCACACACACACACGCACACACAGACACGCACCAGCTAAGCCAGCATGTTCAGTGACATGAAATCAGACATTTGAAGATCTTTTCAAGTCAGAGTACATGTCAAGTAGAACGTAATGAAGGCAGCAGATTAGCAGGCAGCCTGGAGGACACAGAGCACTGTGTTAAGAGGCTACAGAGAGGGAGATGGGAAAGTGTGTGGGTGGGGGGGGTGTAGCCGAGCTGTGGAGCTAAACCCCTTCTGGACAAGCGCACACACACACACACACACACACACAGACAAGCTTTGCGATAAACAAACAGACGAACTGACAGGTAGACAGTGTTGCGCGTAGCTCGCGGCCCCGCATCTTTCAGGCCCTGTGGCGGTGCGTTCATGCATGCGCGTGGCGCAGGGAGGTGCTGCTGGATCAATGGCCAATGGGGCGCCTGCCTGTTCCTCTGTCAAACTCTGTTGTGTGCTGGTAGTGAGAGGAAAAGGGTCTGTGGTTTTATCGTAGGGGCCCAACAGTGTTTATCTTGGCCCGCGCGTTGCACACACGCCACGGGCTGTAAGCGTCTGCCCGACGTTGACGCGGGTGCCGCCCGCATTCGCGTCAGGTAGGGTCAGGCGGTTGCCACGGCAACAGTTGTCACAGGTCTCATGAAAGTTTATAATCATAGTCATCCACTGCTCCCCCCGCCCCACACACACACACTGTGCATGTTCCTGTTCCATTCCATCCATCTCTTTCATTGTCTGTCTGCTCCTCTCACTAGCTCACACGGTCATCTCTCATCATGTCTGCTGCGTGTCTCATGGGTGTCCACGCAGAAGAGCTGTGATGTCCTCTGAGAGGCTATTTGTGCTACAGCACAGTATATACAGGCAACGTTGACCACCACAACAGCTTCCCTGATTTGTACTATTAATACATTTTTATGGTTTACGTACATGTAATATACAGTATGCACTTTTAGTAAGGCTGTCAAGCGATTCAAAACCAATGAATCTAATTAATTACAAGCTTGGTGATTAATTAATCTAATTCATCTAAATGAATTGCATAAAGTAATATTTCCCAAGGCTCCCCTGTGGCTAGTGCATCTTATTTCATTGAGTTATTGCCATGGGAATAACATATCTCTGGTCAGTGTCTGTGCTGCCTGATGTATTTTAGTAATGGTCTGTCGTGTGTTACAGTATGGCATGTGCTGGAAGGAGATGCCACACATGTTTATGTCCCAGGTGTGTGATGGTACACTACACACATTTCACTATTTTGAGGTAATGATGTAATTCTTCCTGCAATTACAGTTGCAAATGGGACAGGGTAGTGATGCACTTAACTGCGTTTTTTTATTTTTGGGGGGGGGGGAGAATTGTTGATTTTTTTTTAGTCTTAAAAATCTACCGATGCCTATTTTACTTTATCTTCACTATATATTATTCATGAATCAATTTTTAACACAGGTAAATGCATTCAATCAAGAGAAGGCTACATTAAGTACATTTTGTGTTCACAATATAGTGTTTGCTGTCTACCGATTTACCATTTATGTTCCATGTGAATGCAGCATTAATGCATCTATATACATGGAATAACACAATGAAGCAATAGTGTCTTAATGAGTGTCCTAAATAAAGGTTCTAAGATGGGATGTATCAGATACCAGCTTTCTCTTTAATGTGGTGGTGGTAAGTTTGGCAATGACCAGACATCCCTAGAGTGTTAGAATTGAGACATAAAAGTATCTACAAATAACGGTTTATTTGATTTGGACATGGACTACCCAGATGAGGTAACGGTACAGAGACAATGTGCAGTGTGAACTACAGCCCTTAAAAAGAATACAATAAACAGTAGCCAGATTTGAACAGCTGCTGTTTTCTGTCCTCCAATGATGAATTTGTCTCTTGTTAAATAGGGTTTGATTTTGGTCTGTATGTGTCACCTACAGTATGCATGGTCTCTGCCAGTTAGAGTAAGAAAAAAAGAAAAAACACACACATTAGCCTAGCCTACAGATCTCAGACAGGGGTTTTCCTGTCTGGAAATGGGCCTTTGGGAAAAAGATTTGAAAGTTAAATGCAGCAATTTAATGCGCTTTGAGAAGCTAGATCTATGAAGAACTGACAAACACAATGTATAACAGATCTGGAGACAGCAAACACAATTTTGAATGAAATAGCCTATTGGACATTACATGTTCTCATAACTTACAATTTAGATGAATTAATATCCATATGAAATGATGTAAGCCATTACATCATTTCTGATGGGCTACCTGACCGCATAGATGAACTTTTATCACCAAAAGCAGGCAGCTTTTACCCTAACTGCACACACAACAATATGCATTAAAGCTGTTGTTTCAGATGTTTAGTCATTGCGCTGCTAAAATGTTTTGCATTGAATCATCATTTTCATCCCACCTCATGGGTGCACCATACTTTCTTTTTTTTTAGGGTTGGCGCACACTTTTCCTTGTTTCCTGACTGAATATTCTCCGTTGTCACGGCAACTATTTTGATCTTAATTTTTGGATGAGAGTAGTGGGTACATTCTTTCAAGTAGGCACCTGGCGAGAGCAGTGTTGGGCAGTAACTATTTTCTAATTAGTAGTTACTGTAATATTATTACTTTTTTTAGTTACTAGTAGTGTAACAAATTACTATTTCCAAAACAGTAATACAATTACTAATCCAAGTAATGCTGCATTACTGCATTACAAGAACGAGATTTCCCCCAATATTATGAAGACGTGCATTTATTATTTTGCTGATCCTAGCAAACTTAGGGTAGGCTAATTGAACCAACCTGTCCAATCATCTGGTTTGCAATGTTTTCACTTTCTCACTTTCACAATTCATTATTGTTCTAATAAAGAGGATTTTTCGGAAGGTAGAAGGAAGATGCTGAGTGGGCTATGGCTAATATCCAGATTGCATATTCATGGAAGAAGATTTTACCAGAAGCCGGTGGCGTGTAATATGTGCTCAGACAAATTGTGGACATCAGTGAGGCAGAGCCTTGTTCAACAGGAACAGGCCAGTAAGTAAACCGGGGTGACAGACAGGGACGATGTGCAGACGTAGATGGAGGCAGATGGAGAGGTTTGTGTGTGTGCGTGGGGTCAGGGGGCTTTGAGGGTGGATAGGCTGGTACACGGTGACATGGACGGCCAGATTACACAGGATGAGCAGTAAAGCTGGGAGGTGAGTAGAATCGCGGCACAAAAGAGGACAGACAAAGCAAATGAGACCGGCACCACTATGGCCACCCTACCGGGGCTCACGTCGGAGCTCGTCAGTCACTGTCGGAGGGAAAAACCTGCATGAGCATGGAAGCCATTCTCCTAGATAGACACACTTAAAAGTAGCTATTGCCATAGTTCCTCTGAACGGTTGCCATGCAGATCGATGAAGCACGGCCATACTTTGTTAGAGATATCCAGAGTCGATAAAAGGGCAATGGGGTTTGGTCAATCACACTTTGTAAGACTTGATAATCGACTAAACTTTGTTGGATGTGTTGTCCAGATTGAAATGAAAGATTGTATCTATGTGAGTGATGGTTGGTTCCATAGCGAGACGGAGATTGCTCGGCTTAAATCAAACACGAATACATTCTGATGCTCTGCCATGTTCTTCCAATATAGCGTGTAGGGCGTTGCCTTCTTTGCGCATATAGCCTGCCGATGTTATCCTTGAAGCGTTCCCACACAGCTGTCTATCACAGTGACAGCTGTCCACGAGGGGCTTCGTGTCAGAGAGGCTGATAAATGCGTTCGAATAAGCGGTGTTAGCGTGCACACGTGTATTAGGTTCACCTGTCTGTTTTAAATGCAGGTGCGATGCCCGTGGCGACCGATTCACTTCCTTCTATGCCATGACGTTAGGGAAGTTTGGGAGGTTTTTGAGCTCATGAATGCTGTCAGGGTATCTTATCATATTAACTGGTGTGTGTGTGTGTGCGCGCGTGCGTACACATACCCTCCAGAATGCAAATAGCTAACATGTCTGGCTAATTTCCCCAGTGTTGAGGAAATATTCCTCCCATATTTATTGGGTTGGAAGCTAAAGCACTTGTTGTCAAACTTAGGGAATCTCTCCTTACGGGCCACTGGCTACCTGTTCTGTGTGCTGAACCAAGTGTTTCGACACAGCCCTGGCTATGTGAATGGGAACACAAACACATGCTGCAGGCCGCACCACACAACACTGTCCCAGCCTTGGCAATGTGCGGGGCAGAAGCATTATATGGCATTGAAAGGAGAGGTGTGTTTGTTTTTATAGGGTTCACATCAGAATAATTGATGCCACAGTGAGACTAGTGAACAGAGAGGGTTCAACTGACAGCACTTTGGCATTTTAGTGGGGGGGAGGTCCATGGATTACACCATAAAATTGGGTATTTTGAGTATTTTACATTTATTCCCAAGTACAGTACCTAGATCAATCTGAGGCAACAGTATATCTACAGCCAACTGTTTTGAGGTACATTGATTGTTTCAGACCAGGCATGGTAGATTTAGCTGTCTGGGCGCTGCCTATTATCAGCCTCCACAAGAAAATGCCATTAGTGACACGGCCACTTAAGAGACCAGAAGCATTCCTTTTTTGCTTCCATTGAAATACATTACAATGCTCTATCTTGTTATTGTTACAGTATATTTGACACTACATTTAGTCTGCAAATGTAAACCAATACTTTTTATGTCATATTCACCAAATATCTCCTCGCATTCTGCTATTTTACTGTTCTCTGTGCATGCTGAAACAATAATCTGGTATTTCTACACAGCCCTGACTCCGCAAATAGGAACACCGTACACATAAACAATGCCCTTGGCTTCACAATGCGTTTCATTATGTGGGGCGGAACTTCTGAGGGAGTACCATATGACATGAAGGGAGAGGTTGTTTTGATTTGAATTAGAAGTTAGCAAGCGTTGAAGGACCCTGCATTTAAAGCCAGTTATTTTATTCGTTAAGACCTCTTTAATATCTAAATAACAATTATAATAATATTAACTACATTTATATGCATGTATATAATGTAATAATAATATATTAACTACTGTACAGTACATTACAAACTGCATATTGTCATATTTAACAGCGACATGTGTTAACATCAAACAAGCAAAAGGTAATGAATATACAATGTATAATGTAGCTTCCATTTGTGTTATTGTGGTACTTTTCTGTCTCTCTCACTCTTTTTTTGGACATTTTCTTCCCGCGTCATCTCAAAACTTTAACCAAAGATGTCTCTGCATAGGAGGAAATCTAAAATGGGTGGACCCACTTCCAATTAGGTGCTGAAACAACTATTTCTGGTGCAATTACCATTTTCCATCACACACAGCATTTTACTTCTATGAAAAGAAATCAGTGACTCGAGGTTGAATGGGGTTTAAATATAATATTCAAAATCCTGAGGTTTTTTTTTGTGCCTTGATTGACCTTTATTCATTAAATTGTCCATTTAGGGTCGCTTCAGCATTTAAACAATGACAGAGGGCTTTGTTCCCGCTAAACGGTGCCATTGCAATAAGCCAATATTCTACGTTCATTTTCAGTCCTTTTATCCTTCTCCTTCCCTCCCCAGCCTTCGCTTGTCTCTGCTATGTTCTGCTCCCGTCTGCTACTTAATGGGATGTAACATTTTCCAAGACCTCTAGACCGCTGTGCCGCCTGACAGGCTCAACGCCATGGCATGAAGCGTCCACCGGCTGCAAGAGCCCCAGCCTCCCGTCCATAGGGTTATGGTTAGGGCTAACCCGTCCATGCCTAAACTACAGCTGCCTGCGTGGACCCGAGCGGGCTGAAATGGTTCCGCAGGCTGCTGCCGCTGCTGTTCTGTGCTGCCTGTGTTGTCAGCGGTGCACAACACAAAATATTGATGTTAGCATGTAGATACGGGCGTGTAGTACTGTAGCTTGCTGCTGGTGTCTCTGTTGAGGGTATGGTAATTACCGAATGCAGTGAAGCCATTGTTATGGCCTTTGCTGATGCCATGCTTGAGACACATTTCATGTCTCTTAAGAATTGTTTGCCTCTAAACAATGACTCTGCACATGTAAGTGATCATCATAGTAGAACAATCCTACCACCTTTCCTCAACAGTGTGCGTGTGTGCGCACGCACACGTGCATAGTTGTGTTATCCTGGCAGTTTTAGAAGTGGATTTCTGAAGGCAAATCCTCAGGTATTTTGACCTTTGATAGAGCGTGCAGCCTTGTGTGGTATCTCTGTAGGCCAAAAGGCCATCAGGACAATTTGAGCTTTCTACTATACTGCTCCATGCCGCGCACAGCTAATAACAGGCACTTAACAGGCATTCATTGAGGTCAAGCAGTGACGCGTGTACCTGTATGAGCCTGTGCTGTGCTGGTTGTTGGCAGTGTAGAGGGTCAGACTGCGGCCGATCATAACAATGAGACTGTGCGAGAGAGGTTGAGAGAAATGGAGATATACAGGTCATCTGTCAACAAGTGCCACCGGGAACCCACGGCGTAAAAACACGAGCAGCTCAGTGCCCAACACGGCCGGCACTGTCAAGGGTATTACAGCCATTATCATGTCCATCGGGCTAGTCATCTAATTGCACTCTCTTTATTCCTGTGTGTGTGTGTGTGTGTGTGTGTGTGGGAGGGGGGAGGGGGGGGGGGGGTCTGTACCGGCCATTTGCAGTTTCTTTTGATAATGTTCATCTGCATTATGTCACAGTTTGCTATATGTCAAGCGAACACAAAGTAACACATGCTGAAGGCTTGCGTTAATTGGAATCTGCTGGGCTGATAATGGTTTCTTCGGTGTGAGCAAAGATAGCCGGCTTTGTAATTAGTGCCATTGGAACAGGGCGGGGGACATTTTTGTTTTACGGTTCCCTAAGGGCTCTGTACATAATCAATACCAATTCTACTAACAACACTTGAGGCAGCACAACACAAATATTAACCTGGAATGTTCTATTTGGTATGTTGAATAGGATTGGCGAGAACATATGCAAAGTACATTCCAAAACAATATGTGCATGCTTTCATTTAATAAAATAGAAATAATAATACAAAACAATGATTAAATAATTGTAAAACTCTATTATATAATGTTCCACCCTTAATTGTGGCGCGTGTGACGTTCTCTCTCTTCATGTCATCCCTCAGACAGGATAGAAAATGGCGAGGTCTACCAGAGGAGGAGAAGTCCGCACCTCGGAGGGTCAGAGGGACAGGAAACAGGAAGTGCACTGCAGGAAGACTCAGGGAGAACGGGAAGCAGCTGGAGACGCATTGTGCTCCTCATCCTCGCCATAACCATCCATAACATCCCAGGTGAGAATGGTATTTTGTTCCATATCTGACATTGTTGAGTATTGTGAAGGTGCCTAGGGGGTGGTAATATACTCTATTATATGCTGTTCTCATGGGATAAATAGTTAAAGGCATTAACTTTTATATAAATGAGATCACATTTGTTTGATCACAAGTGTTGATGACTATGAGCTATGCTTGTGCAATTTTGATTGGTTGGTTTGTAACATAGCAGGTATGATTACATGTGAGTGATAACATTAACATCAGTCTAGTCTTGGAACTGCTAGTCTAGCGGTTCCAAGTGTTTCAAAATGATTTGGTGAAATCCAATAAGTTTGTGCGTTCTAGTGTGTTATTGGTTTAATAAACGGCCATCAATGCAGTGATTGACTGCTTTGCTGCAAATCACAGCAGGTGGATCATTGTCTGACTGATGAGTACACCAGTCTTTGTTAACATGTAGGTTTCAGTTAATAATATTTGAGCAGGTCGATCACACATCAGCATTGTGTGATTTCATTATATTGGGTGGGTGGTGCTGGACTATGTTTTGTAAGATTACAGAAAGAATATTGCCAGGTAGGAGTTGTGTATTCCTGTTTCCACAATAATGTAAGATGGCTCTGCATTACCATATTCAACCTTTAGCTGTTCTAATACTTTTTGCTCAGTATTTTTTAAAACCATACACATTCTCTGGTCACTATGATTTGGATTGTGATTGTTTGCGCTTGTTGCCAGAAATACGTTATATGCATTTGATTTGTTGATTCAAAATTCACAGAATGAATTATATGCTTGGGTTGTTTTATAATGCTAAACTTTTAGTAACATGCATTTCAGTTTAGCCTATTTGACCGGGATCACAAATCAAAATTTTCTGTTATAATAGTACTATTTGTTATTATACAACACATGTATTTAGCACCTGCTATAAACAATCCAGACTGTAGCATCCCTAGTCACATTTATCTGGCACCATCGCTGCCCTTTGTGTATTAATATCTGACCGCCCCTTTAACGCCTTGTTTTGAGCAGTGTTACATTGTGTATCCATGCCTTAACCCACATTATTTTGACAAATAAAAGAGAATGCAGAACATTTACAAACAATGAGAAATGAGGATGTGGAAAAAATATATTATTTAAAATTAAATAGATACTTGTGTTTATTTATTATAACACAAATACTCATTTAATTCACATACAATTCTATATCCGAAGTTGCAGAGGAATCAAGTTAATTTATTTCTATCCATGTGTTATGGGAAAATGTAAAATACGTAATTAGTTGACTATTGAGCTGTGTCGATCCAGTTGCATCAATTTGCAACTTTTTAATTAACAAGAAATTGTAATTTGAGACATTTCACAGATTTTGTGCAGAACTTTAATTATTATCTATTTATTCCATCAAGCAAAACTCACAAAGTGGTTCACACATGGTTCATAGTGATTGCTTTTCCAGGAAGTGAAATTGAGAGGAGAATTAGAAACGTGGAAAAAAATAAAAATTTTAATAATTTATGGGTTCACCTCCTTGTGTGAATGGGGAATTTACCAGAGGGCCATGTTATTTTATTGGAAGTTGGACACAATAGATAATGGGAATTACATTTGAATTTACTCTGCATGGGGTGCAAAAGTCTGAAAAAAAAACAAGTTTTGCTTTATATTTTATTGGAAATAAACTTAGGAAAAGAAAATCTCTAAATGTTTAGCTGGAACATCATATATTTTTATTTCAAGTAATTGAAAGGAACCCATGTCCAGTTGGATCATTTAGCACACCCAAGTCCAATATTAGGGTGCAGGTACATAGACATCTGGTCATATTGGCCCAGTATTAGGGTGCAGGTACATACAGTAGACATCTGGTCAGTATATAGTAAGATATATTTATTTTTAATCCCACTTTCCACACATTAGTATGTAACTGAGGCTTCAGCAAGTATCCCAGGTACAAACGAGCCTAATTCAACATGCTGGTAACTTGGAAACTGGCAAAGTCTAATGATTGGCATGATGCAACAAATTGAATTGGTTCCCTGCGGCATCTTCAACCCAAACAGATGCCTGGCACACCAGGCAGTAACCTGCTCTGACCCCGCCCGCCCCCTTGAGACCCAGACCACATGCAGTGTATTACAAATCTCTACTAAAACCCCTGCCTTGTTTAATGTAGCTTTCTTACCAGGAGCGCAAGTGTCTGATAGTTTCAGACCGACACAGTTGTCATTTTCCCGACCTCTACCCATATTGTTTAAATAGCAAATGCACCTGCGGCCGTGTTGCGTGCGTGTTGGTCTAAACATGAGACAGAGGAAAGTGATTGCACGACCAGCAAAAACCTGGTCTAAAGTCAGCACATTATCAATATACTATCGCCTATGGTGGGTCTGCTTTTACACACACAGGGATGCACAGCAGAGCCAAAACATGCAAATTAAATCAAACTAAAATAGTACAATGTGAAATATTTAAGTGGGTAGCCTACATCAGCATATTTTAAGGATCTTGGTGGAATCTTGCTGTGGCCTGGATTGTCTGCTTCAGCGCTTTCACAAACCCGCCGGTATAAGCAATATGCTGCAAGTGACACCTAGGTTTTTAAATGTGAAATCAGAAGGCAAAATATGAGGAGGGGGTACAACACCTAGATTACATTCTATATGATGTTTGTCAAATCCACAGGGAGCCACTATAGAGCGGCTCAGGAGCGGCATGTTGCAGACACCTGCTCTAGGCATTCCACTGTATCAAGGAGCCAGTCCAAGTGTTTTACTGTATTATTTCATGCCAACGTGTGTATACTGTGCATGCTATGGCATACAATAGAACCCAATGCAGGTTGAAACAAAGTGTGGTTTATTATTATGAATATGTTATCCTAAAGTGCGTGTTCTGAAGTATCTCTCCAATGCTGCTGGAGAACCGCGGAGTGGCTCAGTCTCAATTCAGTTTAATGGCACCAACAAGGCATATAAGCTCAGTATCGGCTCTCAGCCGACCAGTGGACCTCCGCAGACGTATCGATTGAAGTCACGTCCATGTGCGGGGGCGGACATGCATTTCTCCTGTTGGCACATTACTCAAGGGATTGGTCCTCCTTTGTCCATTTCCCCAGCCACCGGCATCTCAGAATGGATACTGACACTTGAGATCACATCAGATGAAAGCCTGCCACAACCTTTGATGCAGTGACACACGGGCACAAACCAGTGCACACTGATGCAAAGAAACACACACACACACACACACAGCAGCGCTTTATTACAAATGGACAGGAAGAGAAAGATGTAAGAGAGTCTCGGGTTTAAGGCACTATGTCCCTATAGAAGCTGTACCTCGGGAGAGAGAAAGGCTTTTTGCTGAATACCAGCCCTTAATTGAGGGGATTCCCTTCAACAATAGCCCCCAATCCCTCCGTGACAGTGTGAGGACAGAGATGTGACGGGAGCTTCAAGACGTCCAGCCACACTGGCGGCTGTGCTTTGGGCTTTGATTAAGCCAATAGCGATACTCTCACACAGCGGGGCCTGTCTGTGACAGCTGGCTGCCATAGCTTAGTTCAGAGAGCAGCATCGGTTCACATTCTACGTGGGAACAACACCCCTTGTACTTTTATCCTCCAACAAGGCAAGGTATAGAATACTTACGTAGCAGCACTGGCTGTAGTTTAACCTTACGAGTAACCGAACTCGTAAGGAGTTTAGAATGTTTTCTTTAATGCAACCAACCTGTTGAGCGTGTGCAGGAGGTGGGGTGGCCAGGGAGTTGAGAGCAGATGAGGTGCTGGGAGAGCAGAACGGGGAATGTCAGGGGAAATGAGTGCGATGGATAAGGATGGAGGGAATTAAAAGAAAGTGATGTGGGACTCTGCTGTAACAGAGGGCAGTCCATAACACTTTGCTCAGGCCTCAGTATAAACAGCTGCAGCCATGGGTAGGCATTGGAGAGCTGACTGACACACACACACAATCACTTCCACTTCTCAGTGGGTATATTGAATATGGTCTGGTTACACCAGGCTATTGTGCCATCAGGATAACAACAAATGACGGTCTAAGTTTTAGTTGTAACCTTACCGGAGCTAGCTGATTTTTATGCTAGTTTGTTGCTGTACACAAGCCATAAAATGTTACTTTTCCGTATAATGTGCGTGTTTGTGGCATTTTGCTGATACACTTACTGGCCATACACGAGCATATCGACACCAAACAGCCTCTAAGGCCATTGCTACCCCAGCATCCTCTTGCATTTATGTATTATTCAGAAACAGACGAAGACACATGTGCCAAGATAGGGTGGTTTAACCTCCCCACGGCTGGTCTGATAGCGTTAGCAGATTGAGATAGATGGGGAAAGGGGCCTTGCTGTAAACCTGCTGGGTACTTTCCACTCTAATGAGCCTCTCTTTCCCAGTAATGGCCTACTGTGGGCTGATTAGAATTACCATGCACCATTATAAGAGGCAAGAGATTCTTATGGACGTTTGTAAGCCCATGTGAGGACAGGTGGTAGATTTGACAATTCACAAAGCCATTCACTCTGCCGTAGTGAAGGGCGGCTGTAACTTTCAGGATTACTTATTACTTATTACGTATATGTTGTTATTGCTGTTCGCTGTGTAATTGGTCTCCCTAAGCCCTAGTTAGACGGCCAGCATAATGCAAGACCCCTTTGGTTGGGGTTTTTAATACTGAACATTATTAGTAAATTTTACTGGATGGCACAGTTGAAGGGAAAGCACTGGCTCCAGGGAAGTGATGTGGTTTATGTATCAGGAGAGGTTACTATAGTAACAGACACTGCCGTCTGTGTGGCCAACACCACCCATGATTTCTGCATCTAAAATGGGGGGAAATGTATGAACAAATCCACTTTTAATAAACTAAGCTTGGGTTCAAGCTTGGGTTGTTGTGTTGCTGTAATCACTTAAGAGCCTTATGGTCGGACACACACCCGCACACACGGAGACGCACATTACAGTGACGTTTTCACTCTGGGTCCCAGCAAGGTGTATGTTCAGAATGCATGGCGGGTAGAACAAATGGCATGTGAGGGGATAAGGATCAGATGGGGACACCCCACACAGCAAGCAGCTAGACATCTTTTGAATACATGAGCCAGCACACAGCCACCTTGCACCTATGCTACACTATAATGTTGCACAAGAAACCCCAAGTAATTCAATCAAATAAAAAGCAATATTCAACTTTTAAACCATTGCCTCTGTAGCTTTCTTACCTTATGATTAAATAATGACATCAAAATTCCTTGTTTACAGTATGTGACGGAGAAGTACTAAGCAACTGTTTTTTCACAAACCTTCAAACTTCCATTGTTTAAAAAAACAAACAAACATACTTGTCTGCAAAGCTGTGCGACGTCTCTACAAGCTTTCTTATCAACGCGTGTGGGCATGCAATAATTATATTAGTCTGGTGTTTAAATATAAATAAACGTCAAACATTTCATACAGAATGGAGATATGTTATGTTGCATGCAATCTTATATTAAAGGGGGGGGGGGGGGAAGTATAAATTGAAAGGTTTAACAAAACTTCAGTATTGCTTTTACTAAAACCAATGGATCTGGCAAGCATTCATCTTTCAGGAAGATGAAAAGATAATTTCTCTTTGGAAAAGAATGGAGCCACAGTTAAACAGTCTAGCAAATAATATGAAGTGTGCATCTTAAGAGGCCAGAGTCAAAGTAAAGGAATCTTTATTAAGACTATTAGATTATAAAGTTTAAAACAAGGTAAATTGAGAAGCCCAGTGGCTGTAGAAGATAATTGGCTTTCTGTTGGAGCTGATACTGAACACTCTGCCTTTAATGGAAAGTAATACCCTAACATCAAGCATGGCCAGTGGTTCAATTTAATGAGGGTTGTCTATTATATGGCCACTAGGGGCAGATCATCCATGTCCATGTATGCGTTGTCCTTTTGGGTGCATTTGTATCCAAACCCAAATGCAAACATGCAAAATACAAATTTTCATGACACATAATTCACATTGTACACATTCAGTGCTTGTACACTTGTGCACAGGGATATAAACTGTCCAAAACACCATGGTTTATAATCTTTATACTCACTACGTTTTAATTATCATTGTTTTATTGACATTTCTCTATTCTCAGAGGGCTTGGCTGTCGGGGTAGGATTTGGCGCCATCGGAAAGACCTCATCTGCTACTTTTGAGAGTGCTAGGTAGACTAAATATATATCATAACGCTTTATTATATTAAGGCTTCAGTTTTAAACTTTCAGTAAATGGCAGTAAAATAAACTGCACTTGGCTCTCAGAAAGGCATAAGCAATTTCCCAGTAATGGTTCCCAGGAGAGTCCACTGAGCAAAACCTTTGACACCCACTAGTGTCTTGCTGCCATCTAGTGGTGGTGTTTTGATACTGCATTGTTTTGTAATAATAAAATAATAAATAAATGTAGTTATATGATGATGATGATTATGTAATGCATTATTTTTTTTTTGGCCCTATTGTTTTTTTTAAATGTTGTGAGATTCATAATTCGGTATTTCTTTCCTAATACCTAAGACAATATAATTTTTATTTTCTTCAAATTACCATAAAACCGATCTTTTTGTGACGTGTTGCTGTCCTTCCGTAGAAACCTGGCCATTGGTATTGGTATTCAGAACTTTCCAGAAGGTTTAGCAGTGAGCTTGCCTCTGCGGGGTTCAGGCATGTCAACATGGAAAGCCTTCTGGTTTGTAGAGCTGTTTTTTTTTGTGTGTAAATTGTAATGTAAAGAACTAATGATAAGAGAAACTTGGAATGTGGGCTCTCTGAGCCTATCAGATACCATTGAAAGAGCTAAACTGCTGTAGTACAGTACAATACAGTGGCTTCTAACTTTCTTACCGTTCCCTCAGGTACGGCCAGTTGAGTGGGATGGTAGAGCCCATTGCAGGCCTATTGGGGGCAGCTTCCGTGGTCCTAGCAGAACCTCTGTTGCCGTACGCTCTGGCGTTTGCTGCGGGGGCGATGGTCTATGTGGTGGTGGATGACATCATCCCCGAGGCTCAAGTCAGGTAAGACTGTCTGGAAAAATAACACTGTCTAGGTGAAAAGCATGGAATATAAAGGGGAATTTCCACCGCTAATTGCATCTGCAGGCTTGCTTATGACGCCATGCTCCTCTGCTTGTTCCTGTGCCACTAGTGGGAACGGGAAGCTTGCGTCCTGGACCTCCATCCTGGGCTTTGTGGTGATGATGTCTCTGGACGTGGGACTGGGCGGATAATCGCTGTGGCGACACATCAACCAGCAGAGCCTGAAACACACTGCAGTGTCATCAGAGCCTCCGTGACAGCCATTAAAAGGAACCTGACATTCCAGACTCTCGCAGAGCTTTGTGTGTAGGACCAAGTTTTGACTATTGAATTCTCAAAGAAAATTGTCTTTTAGAATTTGAAAGTCAAATATATGCATTATAATACATAGTTTTTGTTATTATAATTTTTTTTTTTAATTTTTATTATTATTTATTATATACAAATAAGAATATTTGAAGCATACTTGATTTTATGATTAATCAGTGCTATGGCAGTGGTTGTTTGTTGTTTGAGCTCCTTTACTTGGACACTTGGTGTAAGATTCTCACTGCACAGCTGCAAGACTCTTGAAGCTTTTGCAGGAAATGCAAAATTATTAATATACAGTAATTGACTACTTATTGGGTGAAACTTGATCAAAATGTACTTGAATCTTTTTTTTTTTTTACTGTTCAGACAAATGCATTGTAAAACTATTTTAAAAATGTGAATAGACTTGTCTTTCTGTCTTGTACACATGCACTTGTGTTTTGAGGGTCTTTTAAGAAGTCTAATGATTGCACAGAACATGTTGCAGAGTGCAGATTTCTCACTTTCTGTGGCACACACACACGTGTGGAGTTTGCATATGGATAGTGTCCTCAGTCTCTAAGCAACACAGTTATCTATGCATATCTCTGTCTGGACAAATGCACATGCAAGGTGGAGGCTATAACTACAGTAGTTATCTGTGTAGTTATTTGTTTTGTCCCCCCCCTAATGTGTAGGGGTACAATATGAAAAAACAGAATAATATTGTTTAGGTTCCTGCACAGAGGGTAAAGAGATCTGGGGGGAAAAGAGCTGATGGCTCTTATAACAGACTGTTCTGTGGCGTGAGTGTGTGTTTGTTTGTCTGTCTGTCTGTCTGTGTCTCGGGCATAGAACTACTATACACAGTATGTCTCAGTGAAGTTGTATGATAAGAATGTGAATACAAGTATTTCAATTAGTGTGTGCATTGTTTGTGCACGCAAAACATACATTTGTGCACAAAACATTTGAATTAATTAAACATCACGTTTTTGGCAATATTGTGATGTCCTCAGCCTCCTATTAATGTTAAAATTATTTTTATCATCGTTAGTGCATCGTCTGTGCATGTTTGTGCAAACAAAACAAACATTAGTTATTATTATTTGAGGTTTCATTTAAGTTTATTATAAGTTTGGCTTACGCTGGAATGGGCTGAATCGCTCATAGGCTTGACATTAAACTTGCTATTCCTCTAAAATGGTTTGCGCACACTTTTATTATATTCACATTCTTGTCATATGGGGTGCCAACTTTACCCAACATTTTTTATTAAACCTTTATTTTACCAGGAGAAAGACTCATTGAGATATAAATCGCTTTTTCAAGACTGTATGAAGGAAGAACATAAATATGTGAGGGTATTGTAGTATAGCCCATTACTATTTTTGTTTGTTTCTATTACATGATTTTCACATAATCAAGCCAAGGTGATGGAGTTTCAGGTTCAATAACATTATCCTTGTATTATGTTTATTTTAGTGAAAAATTCCACACACAAGGGCTAAAACACAATTTAATTTGTAAGTGCATACAGTACAATGTGGTTCATTTAAATTAATTATTTGGTAGCTAAAAGGCAGCCTAGTAGTTAGGGTGGACAATTCTACCTATAAGGTCCTGCAACATGCCTGTTCTAACTGGCAACACACAAACATTTAGCAAGCTGTCTAAGAATTATACTCTACTTGTACTCAGGGATGGGCAAAATACATAAACATTTATTTGAAAATAAAATACCAAATACCCTAATTCTAAGTGTATCAAAATAAATGACTAAATATTGCAGACACTCAATGTATCTTAATAAACTACTGTATTTTTGTATTGTAATAATATAAAATAATTTTGCAATCACTTCAGAAAGTTATCAATCACCTATTTGATCTAGCCTATCCATAGCTACCTATAGCCCGTCATTATAGAGAAAGCTTGTTGATATTTAAGCTTGATCAAAATGAAAACAATTCCCTTCAATGATGCTACCGAAGAAATACCTAGGATTTCGTGTTGTTTGTGCGGTCTGCACCACTTTGCTGATAGGTAATATTCTGCCCAACAGTTTCAAAATTAACCAGAGGCCTGCAAATATTCCCCAATGGAGGTGTCTAGACCCTGTTCAATGATTTTTGGGTCTGGCTACACAAGGCTACCAATCAGAAGCTGCACCAGGTGAATATCTCACAGAAAGTATTTTATAGTAGTTTTAAACTATACTAAATACAAAACACAAAATTATTTTGATAGAAAATATAAAGCCATTTGCAACAACCCTATCAAATACAAATTACAAAATGCTATTTTGTATTTAAAATACATGTATCGGAATATGGCCCATCCCATTTGTAAGTCACTTGATCAAAGTCAGCTAAATTACCTTTTATTTTTATTTTACTGTATTATGAAATCTAGGGCATGTCCTGCAAGCATTACAATCTATTTCCTTCAATTATATTGTTTTCTTGAATCTGAAAAATAATAACAAACATGCTCTAATTTTACAGTGTAGCGTGCAGTGTTTGGTAGTATAGTTACTGTAATATCACTTTTTTCAGTAACTACTATTGTAAATAATTACTATTTCCAAACCAAATAATATTACTATTACTAATCTAAGTAATGCTGCATTACTGCGTTACAAGAACAATATTTCTGGTCCTAGCAAACTTAAAGTAGCCTAATTGAACCAACATGACATCTTGTTTGAGAGGCTGCAATGTCTTCACTTTGGCTGATTGTTGACTCCTAAGGTTAATTATTGTTCCAATAAAGAGGATTCAATTCTAAAATGAGCTGGCTACAGAGGTTGTGTAGTGATAGTGAAAGTAATATAGTAATGTAACTAGTAATGTAACACATTACTTTTAAAACCCAGTAATGAGTAATATTACGAAGAAATAAGTAAATAGTAACTTATTACAATGGACCTTTTACCAGAAGCGAGTTAGCCACGCCCATGGGTGGGTCTGTCGGACAGCTGACCCACATGGCTCTGAGCTGACCATTAACATCAGAGATCATCATTGTGTCATTAACAATAATGGAAGAAATCGACGGGATATAGATACATGATGGTTTCAATTTCTTATTTAAATCTAGTAGCCTACTACTAAAAGAAAATTGTTTACTGTAGCCGGTACATTCCCACGGCGAACACAGTGATTCTGGTTTATCTGACAGTGTGGCGTGTATAACAACCTATTTTGGCCTTCTGATTAGTCAGATTTGTGTGTCAATAACACTCTGGTGAAAGGTCCATTCATGAGTAACTTACCCAACACTGTGTGATAATGGTTTACCACTGAACGCCAATTATTAATTCATGTACCCAAGCTGCAGCTACTGTACCATTTGCATTTTTGGATAACATATGTACTGAATGACTCTGCAGCCAAGAAGATAAACACACACACACACACACAACCGTAGAGTACAGTGTACACATCTTGACACATTTAATGTGTTAGTCATAGCAGTAGCACAAGGACAACCAATTTAAATAGAAAATAACAAAATGCTTGAACAGTCAATCCAAATAAAGGCTCAATGAAATAAAATCATAATATGATCTACATCACTTAATTCCAGTTTACACTTAGTTTACAGGGGTCTACCAGCAGGTCAGTCTGCTACACAATTGTACGTTTTGCTGTATTGTGCTGCAAGAAGCTAAGAATACTTGAGGGCATTCCAAGCTGGTCAATACAGTGGATCTGGTCAATTTGCTTCAGGTGTGCTCGGATGGCCAGCCGGCACTGGGACGCCAGGGTCTTCGGGCTTCCTGGGGTAGATGAACACAATTGATGGAATGATTACTGTAAACACCATAACAAAAAGCTCTTTCAAACTGCATCCTAACGCAGGTTGGACGCTCTTTAAAAATGTTAAAAGGGGCTAAATGATGATGCAATCTTAACATGTTGACACAGTTCCCTGATGTCTGAACGTAATGTCTATGACAACGCAGGTCAAAATACCACGAAGATAAAAGTACATTGGCCACCTTGTTACCCCTGTCCAAAGCAGCATGTATGCATTATAAGAACCAATTGTCATTGTAATGAATACCCACAGACCCACAACCAAAATGGAATGGAATGGGGGCTGAAAAGCAGTCAGCTAATAAAATGTGTATACTGGGTGAAGTATGACCATCACCTCTTTCTCTCAGCAGCAGCTCCACGGCCTCATTCTGCTTGGTCGACTTCTCGATAATAAGCGTAGGGAGGTAAACATTGGCCCCGAAATCGATGAGGAACTGGATGTACTCCACGCCACAGCCATGTCTCAGACACATTTCCAGGACAGTTTTGGGCTGTTTGATCTTACTCAGGAGTTTGGAATCTGTGCAGTTGTAATCTGGATCTGCGCCATAGAGGAGGAGAACTTTAAAGCACTCCATGTGTCCGTAAACAGCAGCGAGGTAGAGCGGGCCACTGGAAATGCTAGCACCTGACGTCCACAGCAAGACTTTGGCCCGAGAATTGACCTCGGCACCGTGCTTAAGCAGTTCTTTGAGTATCTCCACATCTCCCTCCCTGGCTGCGGTGAGAACGGGGGAGCAGTTGTTGGAGGCGCTGCCGTTCGGGTTGGCCCCTGCTCTGAGGAGCGCTAACACACACTCCAAGTACTTCCCGCAGACGGCTGTGAAGAGTGGCGTTTGCGCCTTGACGTCCGTACAGTCTATATCGGCGCCGTGAGCTAGCAAGACCTGCAGACACCTGAGGTGGCCTTTAGATGCCGCCATGCGAAGAGGCGTGCCGGTGATGCCCCAGCCACCTCTGCAGTTGATGACCTTCTTGTAGATTTCTTGAGAGAGCATCTCATCAAGGAGTCTGGCATCGTTTTGCGACACTGCCTGTCGGAGTTGGTCAATTTCACAGCTACTTTCTTCTTCTGCAGAGGTTTTTAGCTGGAGCATAGAACCTGTTTAAAATGTGTACATAATCGCAGATTGGGATGATTATAAAGCAAATTACATTAAAACCAAATGATGATTTGTGTCAGAATTTTAACCCCGCAACAAAAACAGAGATTATAGAATTCTGTTTAGTATATTCATCAATTCAACCGTATTGGGATACAACAATTGCGGCAAACAACTGATGATGCCAAAATATTGGCAGCAACATGATATATTATGCAATTTATTCAATACGTTTGACTGACTATGAAAGCTTTGTATACAGGCCTAGTCTGCGTACTGTACCTACTGTAGCATTGATGTTATCTGCAAAAACAAAAGCTTCTTCAAAACAAACATCATACAAAACAGACTCGATTTAGATGCATTAAAACGACGTGTAGGATACTCGCTTCGAGCTTATGACTGCATTTTTCATCAATAGTGATACAAAATAAAGAACATAATACATTATTGTTTACCTCAATGTGTCTCACTTGCTCTGTCATCAATGGCAGGATTCTTCGTCGCTTTTTCCGGCACAATACTAGATCGTAGCTTTTGCAGGAACGATGCTGCCACCTATTGCTAGAATATTGTTACTGCACATGTCTGTAGGGAGAAACTATTTTACTTCTGCTTGGTAACCTGCTTGGTAAATAAACATTTTTGTATTATCCGAATGACAGTATGTATACATATTTTGTTCTGGATGTATTTTAGTTGATATTAAGATAGTGGCTTTATCATAACAACCGAAATAGGCCTACAGCATTTTATCTGTATATATTTGAATTTATCGTTTGCATTCAAGGGGAGATTTTGAGAGAAATGGATCGACAACATGTGGGTTTCAATCAGTTTCTCCCGTAATCTTCCCCTAATACCGATACACCACAAAGCAATTACAACGTCTGAAAGATTGGCTTTCAAACCTTGAAAGAGCTTAGGTCCATGGATCCAGCACATGGTGGCAGCAACATATCATAAATATTGTTAACTTGCTGTAAAGTAGTACTATGTTGGGATTGCTTACTATCCTTGCCACATTCCATATTATAAATTAATAGGAATTAAAATGTATCTTAGAAAAAAAAAGAATAAAGATTGGTAATCAGCTAGCTGGCTTCATTATCCCTTTACTATGTGATAGGCCAATTACATTTTATATTTCTATGTTGATGTGTTTGTTTATGTAAAGCAGTTGTTTCTGTCAGGTACATTGACGCCAAATAATGCTTCTCATAAACGACTGGAGAGACTGGTGTGTGTTTGAGAAGTTAATCACAATTTCTCACAGTGAGCAGGTTGGACACTATAATGGTCTGACATCATGTCCCTGATTGGAGTGAGGCTATACTGTAGGGTTAGTGGTGGCCTCTTCTTTTGTTTGGAATTTAATTCCTTTTTCTCTAAATTGATCACTCCTAAAAGTTTCCTTAAATGTATTAGCTTACTTGGCAGGATGCAGATATTTATATCTGTGATTGACTTCTATTGTTTCTCATAAACATACGTCTAACATGTTTGTTAATTGCAGGATGTATAACACTCACAAAACAGAAGTCAATGGCAAAACAAAAAGTAGGTAATATATGTTACATTTCAGTGGGAGGACTTGATATAAGGTATGGTAGGTAAGGTAGTTTAGGGGTTAACAAAGTGTTTCTGCTTGACCTGCTGTACAGTTGCATGTACTTTACTGTAGCCTATGTTCCAGTAATACAGTAATGGGGAGTGGTTACCTGGATTATCCTCTTGATTCTCATTCAAAACAAACATATGCTTCCCCTCAGATTCACTCATCTCCATTATCAATGATTTTCTGAATTCTATTCATTTCCGTCTCACTTGTCACATGTTGTTCTTGCATACACTTTAATCTCTGCTCTCCTGTCCAGGGGGTTTATATATCCGGAACATTCCCTGGCCAATGCCCAGCGCCCTGCAGCTGGTCTCCATTGAGGCTCTCTTGGATTTAACCTCTTCATCCATAACCTCCTCTTCCTCTTTTCCTCCTCTCCTTCCTCCCCTCCTCCTCTGTTTACACTCTTACAACCCTACGCTCATGAATAACTTTTGAGGGGGAACCCCAACACATACTTGATGACACAACAAGTCCACCAGGGACCATAAACGGGCCCTGCCTTGACAGCAATATGTTTGTTTTTGTTGTTTTGTGTGTCTCTTGTCCCTGAGTATTTCCCTGCGCTGATCTCTACCCCTCCTCTACATCCGCCCACACATGTGTGTGTGTGTGTGCACAGTGTGTGTTACGAGGCATTGATTGATCTGTGGATGGTGTACGTCTGTGTGCCGTTGCAGTATGTACTCTGATAGAAGCAAGGCACTGGGATAACATTTTAGTTGCCGGGCCAACACTAATGTGGCCTATAGTGCCATGTATAGAAGTAGGCCACTAACTAAGCCATTAATATAATTGACAGATTCATATATTTATGGTATAGATTGTATTTATGTTAATGTTTATTTTGGGATCAAATAATTTGGAGGACATCCTGCAGTACCTTTGAGGACCCCCTAGGATTCCCGGACCCCCTGTTGAAGACCGCTGGTCTATAACTAGACATACAGTACACCCACACACTTTCCAAGTCTCTCTGCCACAACGGACGATGACACCTCCAAATAGGGATGGATCACTGTTAGATCAAGAGAGGGGGAACAGAGGCAGATAGAAAAGAATACAATGTGCTAGAAAAACATTTACAAGATCAGTACACTGCGTGCACGCACGCACACACGCACGCACACACACACACAGTATACTGGAAGTTCTCTTTGGCCTAACTCAATCTCACACTATGGGGACCGACCAGAGGCTCACATTTCCTTTGATATCCTTGCCTCCATTCCTATCTTCTTTTTAGTTCCCTCGTTCTTCCCTGGTACATCTCTAATGGTGCCACAATGCCATTCAACTCAAGCTCCCTCATGCTGACTCAGCAGTAATTATACTGACAGGCCCTGAATGCTATCTTAACAGGGCTTCATGATTTGGGGCTTGGCCTTTTGATGCGTCTCACTCTCCATGTGTCCGTAAAATAACGTGTTTCATATTTATTTTATTACTTTTATATATAACAGACCATGGATCAAGATTTGAGCAACAGAGTTGTAGCCCAATTTAAACAATACAAAACAGCAAAGACAGATACAGTCAAAAACATGACAGAGTACATTGACAGAATACTGTATAGCCCATAGCTGCTGTCAGACCTTGTATCTTCTAAAAGACAACAGATCAGGGATTTGGAACAAAGGACATCAGCATAATGTGCCTGTGTTTTGACATGGGATCATGTAAATTATGCAACCCTGAATTACTGCATAAACCATCAGTTCCAGTAAAGTTGCATTTATGAAATTGGCTACAGAAAACTGCAACAACATGCATCCTTAGAGTAAATAGTAAATTCTAAGTAGTCTACATTGTTGAATTCTCCTCGCTTCTCAACATGAAGAACAATTTGAATACAGAAGTGTGTAAGGCACTTCCGTATTCACACACGTTAGTTGCCATCCTAAACAGTTAGGCTAACACGAGTCTCCCAAGGCACAGTCTGAATAGAATATGTTGTAGACACACAATAATATGGCAGCGAGTCTCTCATTAACTCATATGTTAAGTGTCAGCTCTCTCTCTCTCTCTCTGTGGGCGTGTGAGAGGAATGTGGCTTTAGGAACTTGTGTTGCTCTGCTCTGCAACAGCAGGCTTCTCTAGTAGTCAGAAGCCAAGTCAAACACGCAGGGACGTAGTTTAGTTTTATCTGCTGTAGCTCAGTTACACGTGTGTGTGTTGGCGGGGGGGGGGGTCAGCTCTCGGCAGAATAGTACAATAATCAAAATGTTGCGCATTGACTTGTAACATGTAACAAGTCAAGTCAAGTCAATTTTATTTATATAGCCCTTAATCACATTGCAGTCTCAAAGGGCTTTACAACCTACATTTCACATGGAAACAAACAACACCCCCTTAACCTGATCCTCAAGTCATTTTATGGTATGTTTCTCTAGCACTACCAGTTTGTATAGGACTTGTGTGTGTGTGTGTGTGTGTGTGTGTGTGTGTGTGTGCGCGCACATTTGTTTGTGTGTCTTTCAAGATTGTGCAGATTAATTTGTGTTTTGTGTCATGTGCGTACACGTGTCTAGAGTTTTACTGTACCGCATAGTTTGTGTGTGTGAAACTGTACCAAACAAATCCAGAGGTTACAGGATAGTACTACAATTATCTACATCACTAGACTAGGCTTGCAATGGTTTCTGCACAGTGAACTGTTGCAGTGTGCAGTCAGTGTTGGGGTTTAGAGACAGGCGTTACTCCGCCAGAACTTAAATCATGATTCTGATCTCTTTTTTTTCTCAACCGTTATTTTCCTATCTTGTCCAATCATAGAGATCGACCCTGTCCAAGACCACATCATAACTTCGTCACAGCAGCGCTGACGGTCGCAGTTGCCTGGATACAGGGCTCTGCAATACACAGCACAAACCACATTCATAGAAATCAATCACAAAATCACCATGTTCCCTTACAAAACACTAAAGCTCATCTGATAATAATATAACGTGCAATATTATGTACACATGTACCAGAAGATTTAAGAAATGAATAAATTGCCAGGTTTGGACAGTTACGAGTTTATCTCAATTACTTATAAATGTGTAAACATTGTTCATGTTTGTTATATTTTCTGTGATTTGTGCAACACTGGCCATGCTATAACAACAGTATTAAGTAATGAGTCCCTTTCTCTCTTCAGACCAAAGGATCGTCTTCAAACTTATGTTTGTCTTGGCGTAATTCACAAAGCTTTCTCTGCCCCCTCTGTTCCTGGGATGAAAGGGAAATCTTTTCATCTGTCGAGCTTCCTGGATAATATCGGAAATGCAGACAGGATGAAGGGGACATCTTGGTTTTAGGCATTTTCTTTTAAGACCGACTTTTCCTGTTTGAGCTATAACTGCATGTTCATGAGGATGACATGAGTGTCTGTCTGTCGGTCTGTTGTAGCACAATGCTACAGTATATCCTTTATAACCAGGTTGTGGGTGTGCTGCTTAGTGTCAGAACACTTAGCTATTCTCTCTCTCTCTCCCTCTCTCTCTCTCCCTCTCTCTCTCTCTCTCTCGCTCTCTCCCTCATATACATTAGTTCAAGTTTCAATCTTTAACCCATAAACTCATTACCGTTTCAATGAGCAACACAGGCCCGCGTTCCGAATGGAACAAACAGCACCCCTTATCCCCCAATCAAGCAAGGAAAAAGAAGATGCAGAAATAAAAATGCTTTCCCTCTCCTCTCCTTCGCTCGCTCCCTTGCCCAACCAGTGTGGTCAGTAGAAAATGTGTGTCCTATTACCACAACCACGGTGCTTCATCGCCTGAGATATTTCTCTGTCATTTATGCATGCTTTAACAGCCCATCACACACAGCTTTCCCAAACGCCAGTGTTTGCCTTCTTAGCTTCATTGGCTAGCAAAACAAACACGACCGACGCTGCAGCAGGCGGCGTAAGAGACTGGGGAAGGCAGAAAAGGAGCATGTTCAATATGCTATGTGTGGTTTATTTGAGTTGTGGGGTCTGGCAGTGTACTGTGGCGCTGGTAGGTTCTCAACACATTTCTTATTGGGATGACCTGGACATGCCCATTACCACTAAGACACTGGGGGTACATGTCAAGCGTTAAGAAAGAACTGTTGGATTGCCTTAGTCTAACTATGCCGAGCTGAGATTTAGCTTTTTCTAAGCTCTAAGCTATCTGCCAGTTCATATTTTAATATTATGGTGATATCGTTCTAACCCTGGAATATGAACATATTATTACAGGTCTACTGGGAGAAAGTCTTGAAAAGATTAATGGCAGTTTTAGCTTGGATATGAGCTGTGTATGTTGGGGTTACCGTGGCAACACGCACATGAGTTAAGTGTCGGTGTGTAAACAGTGTGGTTGGCATTTTCAGTGTGTGTTTTACAGTGGGTATGTGCTGTGTATGAGAGGTTTCACACGTGTTTGAGCGCACGTTGGTGCACTTAGATTCAATCCAACCAGAACATGTTTTCTTACTAATTCCATTTTTCCCAGCTTCCCTGCATTCTCAGTTATATCCATGGAAACACCTGTGTACATGTACGCAGTCGTACCACCTCCCACTGAGGACTGCAATATTCCTTGCAAATATAGTAGAATGGTTTTAGGCCAAGATATAGTTATGTGTCTTGTTGAAATGATGTTAATATAGTGCATAGTACTGTATACAGCAATGCAAACATAGCCTCGGCATTGCATGTAACCACAAACCCATGTACTTGATTAAGCTGGTACAATGTTTGGTCATTTGGTCTTTGATTCCCAATCCAACAATGGTATGTTACGTTTCGTAGGCGAGTGGACCGAAACGCACGACAGCACACAGCAGGTAGGCTTGACGTGGATTTAATGAATCGAAGGGAAAGAGGCGTGTACATGCAACAAATGACGATGGCCCGACAAAGCAAAACTCAAGGGCTTATAAACTAAACACAAGACAGGCTATTGGTCGACGATTGGTTTAACACACCTGATTCAAATGAATGGGTCGTTACCAGGCTTCTGCAGAGCTAGATGACGACCCATTCATTAGAATCAGGTGTGTTGGAGCAGGGAGACATCTAAAACAACATGTAGGGCAGGGGACCATGGTTGAAGACCTCTGATTTAGACCATGGATAATTCCTCCTGGTTGTTGTTCAGATGTCTCATAAATACCGACCTTGCTCTCTCTGATTGGCTCTTTCTGTCTACTTCCCTACTGTCTGCTGAAGCAAACGTCCTGAAGAAGGGGCAAGCCCTGTTGAAGGATTGACAGAGGATTGGCCCCCGGCTGATGAGGAGCACGCACACACACACACACACACACACACACACACACACACACACACACACTGGCATGCCTATGGCACTCACAGTAAGACAATACACTGGAATCAAGATGTCGCACAGCTAATAACAGTGATAGACGAGGCATGGCATTGTACACTTAAACTGTATGCATATTTTTATGAGTCGAAGTGAAATATCTGACTCATTTGATTGACAAATGCATTCTCTGCATGCTATTCACAAATGTGTTATAATCTATGTTAATGACCTTAACCTTTGCCAAAATAATCCATTCACGTGACAGGTGTGGCATTTCAAGGTGCTGATTAAACAGCATCCGTATTCCACAGGTGTGCCTTGGACTGGTCTCTTACATCCGTCCTATAACGTGTGTCCCCTCCCCTCCCTTTCCATCCCTCCCCCCGGAACATTCTAAATGAGATGTCCTTCAAAAGACATATCTTATTTGATTTGGTGTGCTCTTTTATGTTTATTCTGCTACATCAGAGGTGCGTTCAAACTGGCAAACAGAGGAGAACGGTCGCAAACAAACTGGGTTAGTTATATGTACAAGTTGTAATGTTTAGGCCTACACAAAATGTTTGGATATAAAAGTTAAGGAAATGCACCTCTGCATTGGCAATATGCAGTAAGTAATGGCACACTCACGCCAACAAAGCACCATTTCAACTGAAGCAAAACTATGTTGAGAGAGTGGGAGAAAGAGGCGGGAAACTGAATGGCAGCAAAGAGAGAAGCTGGAATAGAAATGATCGACGAGTGATGGAAAGCTTCTCGTCTTTCTCGCTGTTGTCACTGCTCATGTTTCTCAGTCTATTTCTCTCTCTCTCTCTCTCTCTCTCTCTGGCTTGTGCCACCACAAACAATTGTAATGCTCAAAGTGCAGCACTGAAGCTGGACTGGAGGGCTCGTAGCCATGGCAACGGGGCCAAACACACAACCCCGACAAAACCACTAATATATGGGAGAAGAGGCTTTAAATGGCTTGCCGGTAACATACGTAACACACACACACGCACACACACACACACACGTCTGAAGCGATGCATGCCTGTATGTCTGTGTGTGTGAGAGAGCATATTGCATGTGTTCTATTCTACAAATGCCCTCCTCCTATCCATCTGTGTGTGCTTTTCTTCATGTGCATGTGAGAGGGGGAGCATCTGTGTGTGTGTGTGTGTGTGCGTGGTTTCGATTAACCCTTTGCTTTGAGCGTGACACCATTTAACCTGAGGGCTACAGCAGTAACACTCCAGTTAACACCACGCTTCCTGTTCAAACAGCTGCAGCTAAATGCAAATACAAACATGTGTCTCCCCCCTACACACACACACACACAGACCAGGTTTTGGTTTTCATTTTTTCCCACAATCCCATGTTCACCTGCATCTGGATGCAAATATAACACACACACACACACACACACACACACACACAAATACAACTCATACACGCACTGAGAGAAAATGTGCTAAAGGTACAATCCTCAACCTGTGGCCATTGTGTTCTGGTAACTGTATTAAACATGATTTGAATCTAGGAATGCTTGGAGAGACACTTAAAGCTATAATCATCTGTTCTCTATGTGTGTACGGAGGCCACGCTGTGTCTGAGCTGTCAACAGGAGGTGGGTCCACGGCCAGTGTTCAAATGACAGCTCATCGCGTGTTCATTTCTTATGTCCTACTGTCATTCCTTCACACATGCCAGCGGCGACATGCTTCAATGCAAGGCTCCGTTCAGCAGCTCCAGTACAGGCCAGGGACTGTTGTTGTCAGGCATTCTGCATGTTAATATGTGTACGCATCACAAATGAGCTCTTGAACCCTTGGCCTATTAGCTAACAATTAGTTTACAATTGTAGACTATGCCTTTTTAAAATGGTGTCGTTGTGACTGATGGTGAGGGCCTTCTTCTGTCCTGTAAACTCGTTGGATACATAATGGTTTAGGTTTCTGTTGTTTTTGAATGCGTGCTACTGTAATTCTGCTGTTTTTGGAAGGGCCTTGAGTGCATCAAACTTTTACAATCCCACTCTTGATATTTCTGGACGGATATCAATGGATGAGTGATGGCATCGCTGGTTTATTTTTCCAATCGACTCCCTAGTGACAGTCAGACACACTGTCCCCGCCCCATAACCCCCTTCTCCCCTCCCCCCCTCCTGCATACACTGCTGCCTTGAGACATACAAGTTTGTTCAGATGGCTTTGAAGCACCGCATTGCTTTTTGGTCTTCTCGACCGGTCATCGATCTGGGCTTTACAAAACTGGGCCTTAAAAGAGAGACAGATGGAGCATCACAGCTCGTAAAGAGTTGTGTATGGTTGGGCAGTCAATACGGTCGGGATGGCCTAATGGTTGACCGGGAACACTAATTGGAGAGAGAGAGAGAGAGAGAGAGAGAGAGAGAGAGAGAGAGAGAGAGAGGGAGGGTGTGGGGGGGGCATTGTGTGATAATTCAGAAACCCCTAAACAAGAGTCATGCTCAACACAAGTTAGAGACAAAACAGAGAAGGAATGACGGGATAGAGGAGAACAGGCTAACAAAGGGAGAGGCAGAGCTACACAAATAGCATTTGTATTAGCATGAGGGAGGCTTAAAGTAAATAGCAGGGCGTAAATATTAATGGACCATTATGGAATCCGTTCTGTTTTAATGAGTAGAGCGATGTGCCAGAATGAATGCAGGAATAAATAGCTGTTGGCTGGGGTGGATGCTATGTTCAATGCCCCTCTGTCTCTCCTACTTAGCTTGGGTTTCCTCTGTTTACAGATGTTTATTTGTTGGTGTTTTTCCACTCTCCGTCTCTATTAGTTCAGCCCATATTCTCTCATTATCAGTGCTGACTGTTTTCATCCTCATGCCTGTGCGTTTGTCTCAAGTATTATTTTCCACCAATTTTCAAACAATCGTGACCTCAGAAGGTTTGGGTCCAGGGCATTTACCCTCCTTTTCCGTCATGATTTACTATATTTAAACCTAGAAATCACTATGACGTGCTGCATATCATTTGTATCAGAACAAACTGATCTTGTGTGTTTTTTTCATCATAGAAATAGATTTGGGAACTATAGATTTGTAAGATTACCAAAAATGCCAGAAAAACTAAAGACTTGTGACATTGTTTACTGATTACAAACAGCACACAATAAGATATGGCGTTAGGTAATAAATGTACACCAGAAGAATCACTACACAAATATATAACAATATATCAAATTGTGAGCTCAGTCCAAAGGTGTTTTAGTTAAGATATTGCTGTGCCACAGTTCACAGCCATGTGTGTCCATATGAGTCTGCCTCAGTTCTCTAGGACTGGGAGTAATTTATCTGGTTACCTCAATTGTTCTGGAGTGAATTTCTGTTCCACCAATTGTCCATCCTGTTTGTCTGTGAACAGCTCTTTAGAATATGGTGAAGTGATGCTCATGTCATCTGTGAACCTTTGTCTGTGAACATTTTCAGACTCCCAGTAACCATCACTGGCAAATTAGACTTGCAAGAAAAATAACTGCAACGGCAGTCTGTTAAGAGAATTTTGTCTCATCAATTATTAAAAAGGTAATTTTGGATTATGCACTACATACTGTAGTAGAACCTCAAGTTTTCGAGGCTCCTCTCATTTACTTTACAGTACGGGACGGTACTGTGCTAGCAGCTAAGCAGCTCTCACTACTGTACCTGGTGGCCGTGTACTAATATACGTACATGAACGTTATTGTAATTTGCACTCAAAAGGCATATACAATGATAGATTATAGTATTAACTGATATATTGCTTTATACTTTTGCATTATTATACTTTACAATGGATAACGTAACATAGTTAGCAATGCGCCCTCAGATGTTGATTCTGTGGACTTGAAGGAGTCCCTTGATGCCGTATGCCGTCTGTCTTAACAGCCAAACACACTGCAGACTGTTGACCAATACAAAGATTATTACATGTTTCATCTTACCTTAGGTCTACTATCACAAAGTGCAAAATGGCACTTTCTCTTTCTCTAATGTATCTGTAACATTGAAAGATGCTTCATCTAGTGTATGCATTGTGTATTGTAAATTCTTGATAAATACTTACATAAAGCTATATGGAATAAAGCAACTCCAGTGCAGCGAGTAGTTTTATGGCTTCAGGTATTGCAATCTGCTTCTCTTCAATACTTCAATACGTCAATTTGCCTGGAAATATACCTACCTTTCCATGTTTAAGTGGTTTTCATGCCACTAACTATATTATATAAGGACAATTATATAAAAATGAAGTCTGTATGTAACACATCCAATCTTTGACACCTAGAATAACTCACTCCAATTAGCATGTGACTGTAATTCCTGACGACATCAACCATTTATTCTGTTATGGTATAATGAAGTGCTCTGGCAGAGCATTCCTCTAAGAAAACAGCCGCAAGTTAGACGCTCCCAGAGGGGGGAAGAAAACGTCTGTAGAGACAAATATTGGTCCTTCTAAAGGCATTCAAGAAAATAAATGTAGCCCCCTCAATTAAGCTTTGAACAAAAGTCTCTCTCTCTCTCTCTCTCTCTTCTTGCTGTACTTATCACTTCATTATCTTTTGTTCCATGGCTCTGTCCTATTGTTTACTCTCTATCTCATCCTCCAATCATGGTTTCCTTTCCTGCATCAGATAGTTGTGTTTTTTTCTCTCCATGCAACGCAGTTGCCGTGCATTTTTCCCCTAGGCCTTCAGTGTGGTGTTCTATCTGAATACATCCATGCCTTAATACAATTATGATGCCACGATTACAGAATCTATCAATATTAATAGTTTAGGCTACATAATAAACACAGTTTAACTGGGCATTGCATCACAGTTTACTTATGTACCAATAATGATATGACACAATCAATCAGTATTTCAATATCAATCAGTATTTCATTATTTTTCTTCACCTTTTGGTTATGGAGTTCCGTTTCCCCGTGTACTTTTTCATTGTGAAGTAGATCCAGTCGGGTTTCCCCAAAAGTTTTCAAAAGCATTGCTTGTGTGTACGGCTGTGCATTGGTGCCTTGCTGCTAGGGATGCAATGATGATACATTTTGATTATAGTTTTAGGAATAATCACAGTTTCACGATTATTATGCATGAATTTTACAACACCAGCAATGTCATTTTGGAGCGCTAATGCCCTTTCTCCTGCTTTACTGCCAATGGCCCAACTCTTAACTCACTGCTACTTCATTGAGTTTGGAGAAAATAATTGCTACTAACCTGTGGTGCGAGAGGTTAATGGGGACGCCCAGGCATCCCACTATTTTCGGGGGGTTCCACGGACCTCCCCCTGGAGTGTAAAAACAATGGTTCTGGTGACATTTCTTAAAAGGATGAACTATATGAACTATACTAAAATATAATTTACATCCCCCAGAAATTACCTTATTATTGTTGATTGAATTTTGATGCCTGGAAGGTCACTGGTATGTTTAGAAAATCTAGATGTATTTCATATAGATTTTCAATTAACAGTATCAATGTTTCAAATCATCCGTTCTCCACTACAGTGTACTTTGTTGACGGTCTCTCAATGCACGTAGCTCTGCTGCTGGAAAGCCAAAACGATCACTGTATTTTAGAGCACAAAACAGCTGGTCGCAGTGGACTTTGTTCAAACAATTCGGAATTCATTGTTGCTGTCTTCTCTGCATTTTTCATCGTGAGTTATTGATGTCAGAAATTAGTAGGCTACTTTGGTTTGATGTTTGCACTTATCAAACCAAATAACAAACTGACGTAGGCCTACTGTTGGGCTATTAAAGTTAGCAAACCAAATAAACTAATATAATTCAGGCATATTTGACGTTAAGTAAGTTAGTTAGTTACCTGACACTTGACTTGTTTCATTGCTGTGGCTGGAGGCGATACACGTGCAGGTAGACCCTATCATTGTAATACGTGCTACAGCAATATATTAACTCAAGTATGTAGCTTTTTAAGGTAACTATTAGCCTGCTAGCATAACTAGTTGGTTATAGCAGTTTGTCATGCACTCCTGAAGTGATTGAAGTGAATTGTTTTGCACTGCAGCCTGAAGAACTACTGTACTGCGCACGTCATTTGCATGCTGTTTCTTGCCAGTTCACACTTCACAGAGCTAAATTGTCGTCAGTTGTCTCAAACGGATACATTCTCTATTTACCGAAAACATTGAGTGTTCTTTCCAAAGTTTACTGAAACTGCCGGTATGTTTGATGGAAATAGGTAGCCACCAGCCAGTATCTTTTGGTGTGGCGTCATTCTGCTCTCAATAGCATCTTACCTGGGCTAAAGAGAAAAATAACTGGCCTGTCATTGAGCGCTCCAAAGTCCTCTTTTCAGATGAAAGTACATTTTGCATTTCATTTGGCAATCAAGGTCCCAATCTAGAGGAAGAGTGGAGAGGCACACAATCCAAGTTGCTTAAAGTCCAGTGTGAAGTTTCCACAGTCACTGATGATTTGGAAAGCCATGTCAACTTCACTGTGTTTCATCAAATCCAAACTCAGCCATCTATCAGGACATTTTAGAGCACTTCATGCTTCCTTCTGCTGACAACCTTTATGGAGATGCAGATTTTATTTTCCAGCAGGACTTGGCACCTGCTCACACTGTCAAAGGTACCAATACCTGGTTCAATGACCATGGGATTACTGTGCTTGATTGGCCAGCAAACTCGCCTGACCTGAACCCCATAGAAAATATATTGTCAAGGGGAACATGATCCACACAAGACCTGACAGTGCAGACGAGATGAAGGCTGCAATCGAAGCAACCCGGGCTTCCATAACACCTCTGCAGTGCCAGAGGCTGATCGACTCTATGCCACACCTCTATGCAACACCTTATTTCTTAACGCTTTAAATCAGCAGATCATCCTAGCCCAACTTTGACTTACTACCAACATAAAGAAAGGGTTTGTTTTAATAGACAAGTCAATTCGATACAATAATGAAATGAATTTATCAATAAAATAAGGTATGTTTGTACAGAAGGAACGTTCTACAATAGATACAAAACAAATAGGAAGGTGGGTTTATACAGTGACTATGACAGTACAAGAAGTTCTGGCATGCCTGTAGAACAGGCGTGGATCCCAATCAATAACTACGGTAATTATGTTAAGTTGATGTGCCTGGACTGTGTCATTGTGTTTTAAAGGAGTGTTTTGGTGGCTGAACAATAATTTTGGGGGAAACCAGTGTGACTCATTCGGGACTATCGCCCTGAAAGCTTGAAATGTATCGTACACTACGCTCTAGTCTGAAACAATAAAAATAAATAAGAAAAAAAACATTAATGTTGTTACTCTATAATCAAAGAAATATTTTAAAATATAGGCTTTGTAGAAATCTACATTTTTATGTACTTCTTTAACCTTAAACCATTTCCCAACCAGTTACCATCTGCCTGTTACCTTATAATTACTATTTAGAGATAAATAATAATCCTTGATACATGTTTTTCACTTTTGAGTACTAGTTTTGGACATGATGTAACTATTATATTTCTTTCCAAATGTCTAACGCATCTTCGCAATTGGTCTGTCCACTATTTTTGGTCTTTATGTCGATTTATCTCTGTTCATGCCATCTGATCCAGTCTGTCTCTGCATAGTGTGTCTGCAGCCATAGTCTTAAAAAGCAGCCCTACTCTTTACCATTTTTCCATGTGTTGACACCCACATACAGTAACTCATTCACTCAAATTCCTCTCTCTCTCTCTCTCTCTCTCTCTCTCTCTCTCTCTCTCTCTCTCTCTCTCTCTCTCTCTCTCTCTCACTCACAC
>JAODLL010000490.1:0-13977 GCA_026546735.1 Forbesichthys agassizii | reverse complement strand
TATATATATATATATATTTAGTGGGGATCTAATAATTCAATAAACACACTCCATAAATGTCACAAAATATACGTGTGCATACAGTAGCCTATAAATGACCTTCCACGCATAAAAACACAAACACTACTCTTTTAGTTTTGGACTAAATTTCAAGTTGAGCATGAATAACAAACACCCATATACAGTAAATACACACACCAGCGTTTTATGTTTTATAACCTATTTGTAGTACAATGTTGTCTGGGATTCAGTGCACTGCCAAATAATTGCCATTGGAGGACGCCAAATCTCTGGCTACTGATATTGTTATCACAAAGGGCACGTGAGTGTAAACTAAGTGGGTGTTCAGCTATAGTCTTACCTAACGCTTATATAATGCTGTAACACCGACCTAGTTTCTCAAAGGAGGCCACTTTAAATTGTGGCATCCATTCAGAGAAAAAAATGTGTTGATAGAATGGAGAATCCCTTTTACAGTGGTCATTGACCAAGACTGGCCCACATTCTCCACTTGTTCAGACAGATTTTCAAGTGAAATAAGTCAGAAAAATGTAATTAAATGAAAAACTTGAAGGATGCACTGAAATTATAATTAATGTCCAACTTTTTGTAAATAGTCTAATTGCATACTTGAGATTTCCTATTGTGTTATACTGGTCAGTTTGTTATGCGACTGTAAAAATTGTGTTTATTCAGCCAGATATCAGTTATAAAGTGCCATTTAAAAAAGATATATACACTTTCATAGTCCAATGGTTTAATTTGTACACATATAATGGAAACTATAGCTAACTACACTTTCTCTATAAACAATCAGTGATGAGTCATAAATTGTAGTTGGCCAATTACTATAAATACATTTATTTTAAACTAACATAAGGGAAACAGAGAATGCCGGTTTCATTTATATGCTTCTAACACTTTTACTGTTAATCGCTTGGCCCTTAATGTTAATAACATCACATTTGGTAAACCATTCATGGATGTTTAGTGGGTCAGCAGCACTGACACAAACAGAATGTGGGTGTGTTCATTTGCTGCCCTCCCTTTCCATTCTGAACCAGCCCACTACAGACCTCTCCAAGCGAAGGCCTCCTATACGCCAATAATTTCCCATTTCCTTATAGGTCAAGCAATCTCCCTGTACGTGTCCTACAAGTTGTCCAGTCACGTGTTGTTCTACAAAACTGATAGCATTCTTTGCGAGGTGTGAGTGCATGTATGACTTTCTAATTATGATACTAGAGAAAATTACATTTAAGTTCTACAGTATATTACATTACTTTTATAAAGTACAGACTCTAGATAAACCAATGTATCCACATTATGTTAAGTCCAAAAACACATTATTCAAAAGCAGAAATAACTAAAACACCCACACACCTAACAGTATGAAAAAGTAGTCAAAACAAAATATTGTGAAAGTTCAGGTTCTGAATGAGAAGAGAGAAAAGACACTATAAAAAGTGCAGGTCATGTATTAAGGCTTAGTCAATTCATACACATGCATATGCAGGCTTTATTTCAAAATATATTCACCAGTTGATAACAATTCATCTGTTCTTACAAAATATTTATGAAAAAATCAAATGAAACTAAGTATATTGATAGAAGACAAAATAAATGTATCCACAAAATAAACTACTTATTTGAAAGTCTAAACACTGTAATTAAGGGATTCATGTTGTCTAACATGGATAATTGACCATTACACACTTACAATTATTAGTTATGTATTAGAATATTTGCAGTTGATCATGAAGCTGTATGTGATGTATAGTATTGTTGGCTATGGGCATGTTGCATGATGTCATGCAACTTTAGAACAAAATGTACAGCATTTGATTGGTGCCAATATGAAAACTTTTCACCTTTGTGGTGAAGTAAACCATGGTAACAGCTGTAACTTGTGATTAGAATACCTTTTTAATAAACTTAATGTAGGGTTTAATCACATATCCCCTGCCAAACAAGGAAATACTTTTATTTAGATAGGCCTATATGTAATTGTATTATATGCAATAAATATGAATTAGGTCTACAGTAGTAGACCCATTTGGCCAACATTAATTGTTTGTTTTTAGTGATATTTTTTAGTGATTTTGTCTTCTAAAACTTACAAAACAGATATTTTGTAATAATCATTGCTAACTGATCTGAACTTCAATTCGCCTGGCTATGCAACTATATATAATTGAGTAGGCCTTCTGGCTAGAGAATAGTCTACTGCTTAACTAACTAATTTGATAGAAATGTAGACAGCAGAAGATTTAATTTAAAGTAAATGTGTAAGTATGATTATCCTGCCAAATACTTTTTCAAAAGAACACATGTAATATGCACTAAAGCCTATAACAAAGGACAATGACCACCCCAACCATAGATTTAGCCTTCAGACTGTAACCTACACTATTATGATAGTTTAATTATTTTAGTATAGTCAAATAGCTATAGGCTACGTAGCCTATAGCATATAGCCTATTCCAAAAAGTAGCTCTAGTCTATGTAGTTTTTCGCCGATCAGAGAAACGATTAAATAGGCCTATTAGCCTAAATGCAGTGTAGGTACCAAGTACCGACGGAAAAGACAGTCTTACCAATAAGTTCCAACTCAGCTCATTACGAGAAAGTAAATACGAGAAAGTAAATTGTAACGTTTGTGTGATATAATCTGTCAAAGATACTCGCTGACGTCTTTAAGCAACTCCGAAATTTTCTAAAAAACATAACAAGGGGAAAATGCTACATCATCACTCAACCCTTGAACTAACTTGAAACTAAGTAACGAATGTCGATGTTTATAGCCTATGTTTGCAGCCATAGGCTACAACCCGCAGACGCAATTCAACAATGCCCTGAAGCACCTCCTATAATTTTGTAGAGGCCATATACAATAATTTAACAGCCATGTTATCTTTTTCAAATACTTAACTTTAAACCCTTATCATCCTATTGCAATATTACAGATTACAAATGCCTATAGCATATGTGCATGATTATGATTATAGGACAATAAAATCAACGGAATTTGAGTAAGGCATACCCTAAAACAATGCATTAACTTAATTATCTATTAATGTTTTGACATGTTAACTAAAGTTGTGCTAAAGATTTAGAGTCAATATTTTTTAAATCCTGTTCTTATGGGGCTATACTATAAATATATAATGTCAAATATTGTCTCAAACTTTTCAGACATAAAGAGAAACGAGACGAACGAGAATCGCAAGGCGATTGCTAGATGTTATAATAGGCATTTTATTGTAACAAATTGGCATCTACTACGCTACATTGTTGTGTTCTCAGGCCGTACAGTCGATTAACATTATTTGATATAGGCCTATATCCTATCCAAAACATTACGTTATCTTTAATTGGCTTCTTTTTACTCAGTATAGTCTGAGTCTGAACACAAACTATAAAATGCCCAAAGTTCATCATAAAAAGTTAAAATATAGCATAAAATGTGAAAAGACTAGTTCCACCGCACACAGACACAGGCGCTTACTCTGGCTCTAGGCGGAAGGCTGTGTTGCTCCAGTGATCTACTGACCTAGTTTTGAAGAAACCCAGTAAAGTTCCGAAAGACACATATCTTCGCCGAAATAGCTCCCCTCTATTTCATCCGGCGCATAGCATCATTCTCTATGCGCCAAGGAGGGTGCGCGATACACGACATACCGGGCGTGTTCTAGTGGGTGGATTTGTCTAACCAGGAGCGGTCACTTACCTGCTCGCCTGTCCGCCGCCTCATAGCTCCCATCTCCCGGTATCTTCTCCGCGGACATACCGGTCTCTGCGTGTGAGCCGGTGTGGCCGTGCCCAGCGACGCGGAGTGTGAATACGTTGGCAGGGAGATGTAGTCTAGTAACGCAAGGAGAGGGAAAGCTAGATTGATAGATAGATAGAGATAGGGAGAGAGATATGTGTATGTATGTATGTGTGTGTGTGGGGGGACGGGGGGTGGGGGGTGTGGGGGGTTGACTGTAGATGTAGACTACCGTATAACTGAATTTTCTCCCCTCCTCTCCCGTTTTTGTCAAAGGCAGAGAGGGGACGATCATGGAGGCATAGGGGTAAAGCAGCTGACAGGAGTGTGTGGGATTTGGGGGGGTGGGGGGGTGACACCCAAACGTGAGGGCACCGGAGATCTGTCCAGTGTGTTGATCGTCTTTTCCGGTAGCTGCAACGACTGTTCATTGACCAACGTCCGTTTACCAGCACATAGCCTACGTTATTTGTCTTAGGCTATAGCATAAGACAATAAAGTCGGTCAGTCAGTCTGTCTGTCTATCTAAGTGTATCTTTTCTATAGTCCAGTCCATTCACGGAAAATCTGGTCCTTTTCCTTCTTAGAAACCGGTTGCGCAATATCGCACCATTCATAAATCGATTTAGTATATTTATACAGGGATCTCCCAGTATAATTCCTCAGTAATAGGCAATATATATGACCTGTCGACTAACCGAAGCGTAATCGATGCTCAAATGTTGTTGACAACATGACAGACTACAATATCATAGGCCTATCGTAACTGAAATTCAAACAAGCCAACTGCTGCAGCTGTATGGTGACACGTTGTTAACGTTTACGTGTGTAATATGCCTATATTAATCCACGACATGAACTAAGAGCCCATTTGTTTGTTTGATGGGCTCCGCTGACCTCAAAATTGGCTGTGCGCGTCACATCTATGAATTGTGTGGTTATATCAAGCCGTCACCTAGTGTAATTTGAGATCTTTGCACGAGACTTTACATAAGGGGGGCGGCCGCACGTGCCAGTCAGAAACTTGTTGACCTATATATTATATAACTTGACGACACGAGCAGCCGAGTTGTCTCAATAATCAAATTTTTTAAAGTTTTATCTAGTCTGCGACTTAAGTAAAAGTACCCCAAATGGCGTTGGAATGCTTCTATGCATATAGTTTGGACCAAGTGTGTGCTTCCAAATTACACATTTCTATCAATAAAACACATTTTATACCTACAGAAGAAACGCATGACAACAAAAATACAATACCATATCATCATGACAACTCTATTTTAAGACTCTCTAAAGCCACGATAGCCATAGATGCGTAGCTGATCGTAGTCTTATAAAAATGTTTTTATTGAGACTATGTGCTTGATCCAACGAAGACACTGACTCAGAGTATCCCAAATGTCCCAGATATAGAACATATAACCAAGGCCTATATCAGTATCTCGAATTGTTTATTCACAAATAGGCCTAGACAAATCAAGACAATTGTGCTATATTTGCATCTTCGCAATAACGTTTTCATTAGGTTTTGAATAATCTGTTTAAAAGCATGAAATATATTCTAAATTATCTTCGAATAGATCAGGTCTATTTAACCTCTAATCTTGTATGCTATATGTCATTTAGAAACGCTGGCACGGTCCGTTCTGTGATCTGCGTGACCAAGCTCCTCCCTGGTTTACAGACCCAACATTTCAACACTCATGCGAAGTTCACGCCCACTGGAATTCCGAATTCATAACAAAAACGAAAGACCAGCGTCCACTGGCGGCGTCGTTCTGCACTGGGGGCGTTGTTCTGGGAATACACTTTTAATGGCGTTGGAAACGAACGAAAAGACAAACTGATGAACGAGCTCAGAATCCGCAGATTCAATACATGTGTATGACTGACGCTCAAGAAACTGGTACCATATAATTGCTTTCATTTTAATATCAACCGCCATCCAGTAACCTTAATGTCACGATCTGCCGTCTTTTTGTCTAGTTTTTGTTTGTTTCTGTCAGTCTGCTGTCTTCCCTAGTCTGTCTGTTTCATCCTGGGCCCTATTTCAGAGAGCAGGTTTAATCAACTCTGAAAGTAACCCTGAACTCTGAGTTGGCCAACTCTGAGATGGAAAACTCAAGAGTTTTCAGTTTCAGAACAGCGGATATGATTTAGTTTAGTCAACTCGGAGTATGTTTACTCTGAGTGCATGACAACTATACACAAGCCATTATGAATGGAGCTCAGATACGCTGCAATATGAAAAATCAAGCTGAACATGTTTATTAGCAGAAAACGTCCATGCTGTGTTCAGCCTGTTACGTTTACATTGGAGCAAGCAAAGATCTCTCTCAAAAGCCAGTCTAAAAATTGCACCAAGCCCCGCCCCCTACCCCACAGTGTCCTTTCTTTCGATTGATTTGACTATAATTTCAGTTGTATATTTTTGTATTTCCACTTTAATATTGTCCTTAGTTAATATATGTATCATGGTATAATAATTATCTCACTGCTTGTACAATAATTATGTTATTGACAAGGCACCATTTCAGAAAATTATATTTAGACAACTGCTTCATTTAATGGTATGGTTAAAAGGTTTGCTAACATAATGTATTCCTTACATGCTGTATCCCTACTGAGAAAATTCTCAGATAGATGTCAATTAAGTAAATAACCCAAGCTACAGTAAGCCAATAACATAACTATAATATTTTAACCAACCATGACCAAAAATAGCCCATTGTTAGATATTATAGACTATTTATAGTCTACTTATACTCTACTTCTTATTAAAAAATACCTATGATAAAATTATGTTCTATAAAACTACAGTGATGTCCCTGGCAACATCACTGACATTACTTTTCTTTCAGAAAAAAAGTGATTAAACATTGAGTAGCTTTTTTTATATACTTTTTCTTCTTTATTGGACAGAACAGTTACAGGTAGAGACAAGAAATTAGTGGGAACGAGATATTTGAACGGATTAAAACATTTACACCTGCAGGATTCAAACCCACTCTCCAAGGAACTCATGTAGTCACAGAGCTACTGGTTAAGCAACAGGTTATTCTTTTAATAGCATTAGGATATCATACTGTTTAACACAAATGTAAAGGGGTGGATCATTTTAAGATAAATGTGACACAAAGAAACATTTTATTATGACATGGGAATCAGCTGTTGTACATCTAATCTGGGTCTCAAAACCATTTCCGGATGTAAATGGGAATTAATTAGGAAGGAATGGACAGCGGTTTCAGGCTCAGTGGAAGGGAGGAGAGAAACTCAGGGTTTGTTAAAGAAAACCTGCTAGTGTCAGGTTAGGTTCACATAGTTAGTTATCTTTCTGAAACAGAAAACTCAAGAGTTTCTGTCATTTCAGGGTTAACAAACTCAGAGTTTTCACTAAACCCATAGGATTTAAACTGATGGAGAAACGTCGGACTCGGCCTAGATGTTTTATCAGTTTAGTTATTTTAAAGGATCCTCCTATATTCTTGAATATATCCTAAATTGCTTACATAAAGTTGTCATAGCAGCTGTATCCTACATGCAATCCTTAAAGTGAAAGTATTTCGCCCCATATTTCCTGCATTATCCTAACACATTGGTGGGCCATCAGGGCCAAGAAGACCATCTCTGCTGGCCTAAACACAATCAGAATAGTGTATGTTAAAGAAATCTATACCTTGAGGCCTTCATAATCTTCAGTGCGGACGTCTGTACCATCAATGAAACTGTTGCTTTTAACCAATCAGGTTTCGAGATGCAGACATTGACGCCATCTAGCTTGCGTAAGATAAGGTCAGCAATTTTACGCCCTTTGATCGGATGGTCAGAGAGCGGACAACTCTGGTACGAACTAGAAATATCACATAGCGACCTGCACAAGCATTTTCTTTTTATAACCTAAAATGAAAGGTGATTTGGTTGTTTATAATTACAAAGCTATTTCCAAGACAGCATATTCAAGGGAAGCTGGACGTTGTGAGAAAAGATTGGCCAACTCCAAAGCTAGCAAAGCAGTCCCAGCTGGCAAAAGGGTTTATCCTGCCCGAGTGGCTCTACTACAGTACAGCTCAATGATGTACACCGGGAAACGGAACTATAACGAAAAGACGAAGTGAAAAGACGGCCAGTTAAACTGCGTTTATGTATAATATTAATAATGGTTTCTGTAACCATCCATCCATCCTCTCCCGCTTATCCGTAGTCAGGTCGCAGGGGCAGCAGCTCCAGCAGGGTACTCCAAACTGCCACATTATCCAGCTCTGACTGGGGGATCCCGAGGCGTTCCCAGGTCAGTGTGGAGACATAATCTCTCCACCTAGTCCTGGGTCTACCCCGAGGCCTCCTCCCAGCCGGACATGCCTGGAACACCTCCCAAGGACGGCACCCAGTGGGCATCCTTCCCATCCCGTACCACCTCACCTGGCTCCTTTCGACGCAAAGGAGCAGCGGCTCTACTCTGAGTTCCTCACAGATAGCCGAGCTTCTCACCCTATCTCGAAGGGAGACGCTAGCCACCCTCATGAGAAAACCCATCTGTGACCGTGGCATCATAATAATGAATGGTATTAAGGTGTGAGTTGATTCAGGTACGCCACTGAAGGCCTGAGCTGTAAAATACACGGCCCACCATTGTCCTAACACGTCTTTACTGTGGTCTTTTAGCAAAGAAACAATAATCTCTTTTTCATCAAAATATAGCAAAGGTGTATTTATTTTTTCACAAGGATATACATTTGATGTTATTGGATAGACTAACATGTAATTTATCAGCAAAAAATAGTTGATAACACAATTATTATACTGATAGCTACTAGCCTACTATATAAAAAAAAATAGTTGATACTGCTGTCCTTTTTTTGCCCTTAGACGCCAGAGCCACATATCAAGCAGTATTCTGACATCACCGTTATTGCTATTGATATAGACACTATAGGTTGATTCCCAGCAAATTCATAGATATGTATGTGTGATTTGTCAAAAAACAAATGACAGTGACTTTGAAGACTTGATAAATGTTTTATTTTTTTACATGAACATAAAAATCAACCTAGGCTATATAATGAGCATTTCTGTCATTCCCTCTCAGACAACTCCCTTTAAATGTCTACTTATATGTAATCATTGATAGAAATTATTCATATCATAAAAACGTAGACCAGTCGATGTTGGATCGCGTTGAATCAGGAAAGCAGGCTTTAATAATACAATGGTGCGCAGCAAGGGATATGTGGCTCTTTCTCTTTGTTACCGTTTCCTCTTCTGTCTATAAAACTAGCATGTTTTTTTTTTGTTCATTTGAGATGTGTGGTGGAACTTTGTGAAACCATATGTTTCTCCCTTGCTGTGCACCATTGCATTTTTAAAGCCTGCTTTTCTGATTCAATGCTATGCCAACACGGACTGGTCTACGTTTTTAGGATAGAAAGTATTCCTATTATCTTCAAAACACTAAATGTTATATAGCATAACACAGAAAGCGGGTTCCTGCTCAAGGTGTGCTTACAAAAGAATATCATCAGAATCAGTATCTTATCATTTGAGGGGGCAACTATAGGTTTAATGCTCAAGAATTTGAAGAATGAAAAAATGTGTAAGGTTAAACATCTGAGAATCCTTGTGTTCATGAGTATTTTATGTAGCACAAATTATTTCACAAGAACATAACCATAAAAAGTAAGATATTCGATCAACCAATTAACAGGGATGTGTAAGGGAACGGTATTAAACATTGTGCAAACCTGCATTTGCTTGCAGGTTGCTTCAAAGCTGAAAATTCTACAAGCCATGCCTGATTTAGTTTGTTTGATACCCCAGGCTTTGATTCTGGCTTTTAGTAATCCCACTTGTAATCCCCACTTTTTAGTCACGCATTATGTCAGCATTAATAAGTGTGCATGCGTTAAAAATGTAGCCCCTTTTTTTTTAAATAAAGTGAAAAGGTACCGGATTTCAAGTAATCTTAAATACATGTATCCCTTCAGTAAGCACCTCCTTTAAAATTACATGAACAAAATAGGCAAAACATTCTATTTACTGTACAATCAACGCAGAACATCATATACTGTATTGAACAGCTGCCACCTCACAACATAGACTAACAATACAGTACAATGGTGAAAGTGTATATATTTACACATACACACACACAAATAAATTAGGCTACTTTCCTGATCTGTATCAGGCAAATTATTTGACAGAGAAATTGGAGTGGGTGGGTTATGGATGCTTTATTCAGAATCTTTTAGTGAATAATCAAATTTGACAAGAACAGTTGTTAGATTCCAATATTCTCCCCTAAAGCATGAGGTATCTAAAGTCATTTTGCTCTAAACTGCATATTTACTGCTTAAACAGGTTTTCTTGTCTTCATTTTATAGTTAAAGTTCAATCAATTGAAATATTGGATAATTCCTACAGGATTTATTGCAACACTCACTTAATTCAAAGGTCCACGTCTCGACTGTGTTTAGGCCCATTTATGCTTCTGCGTCAAAGCATCAGCTACAGATAGGGCATAACCGCCATGCTATGGCGTAGGCTGATGTGCACCTCTCAAAACATTTTACTACCCGTCCGTCTGTCTATTCGACGAAGCAGTCTTGTGGATGCAAGCCCATATGCCAGAGTAGTGCTTTGGAATTCAGAATGTTTGTTACAACACCATAGTCTACATGCACAGACTGTCTCCCTTTGACAATCCTGGTATAATTATTTGATTTGCTGGACATAAACGTTTTTATATGTCTTGCTTGATCATTATTAACCAAGACAAGCCTATAACTGCACATGACAAAATGTAGATTTTTCTTGGATTTCCTTGTTGTACGGACAGCAAAAAGCAGTGTTTTATAAATACTATTTTGTGTTGGCAGGTTGTTTCCTATGGTATATGTTGGTGTGACTAAGAGATTTGCTGTAAATTGATATTTTTATATGCTTATTTCAAAACATTTTACACTCTATTAATGTTCTATTGGGAGCCAAGCCGTGGGTTTCCCTATGGTATTTTTTTGTGTTGTTCATGCAGCGAAAATCGGTCTTTTAAAATACAATTTTGTGTGGGCACAGATTGTTTCCTATGATATGTTGAACTAAGTGTAACTAAGATTCACTGGAAACAAATATTTGTATATGCTTATTTCTAAATGTTTCCACTCAATTTGTGATCTAATTCATGCGCATAAACAAGACATGGCATTTCCGCATTTTGCCGCTTCGCATCAGTCGCATGCGCAGTCAACGTGCACAGGTCCGCGCAGCCAACGCATAAGTATATTATGTTGATGCTACGCCGTAACTGATGCCGCAGGCTAGATATAAGGTTGATGTAGAAGCATAAATGGGCCTTTAGGAGGCTGAATCTGAATTTAGTTAGCTGCTGTAAGGGTTTAAGTCAGTTTAACCTCTGTTCTATATGCTAAATCGTCCCTTTAGTCCTTCGTACTTATGTATAATACCTGTTAACTGTCTAAAAAAAACAGTTTTCAGACAAAGGCAAAGCAGAATTGTCAACCTGCCCACATGGTTTGATTTAAATAGGTAGATACAACATTTATTTTTTGTTGACAAATGAACCATGTACAGAATTGTGTTACATTATCTCATAATTGTTTGAAGTGAAAGGCAACTATTTTCTGGTGGCCTATTTTTTTTTTAAAATGGCATAGTTGAATAGCCATATTCTGATACAATCTCTTTCTTTTACAGTCGAGTCACCACAAATGTGCATTACACATTATGCTGTTTGAAAAGGGTACAACATAAAATGATTCTTAACAAATCCTCAAAGAAGCGCAAAGCACCAGTACAATAGCAAACATGCATAAACTAAATTAATGAGGATGACTACAATGCTTGATACATTTCTTTGGTGATTTTTCAGATCTCAGTCACACGGATATGCACAGTGTATTACTACTTCTACCTACAGGCCTTAAACTAGTAAGAGTGAAGTAATGTATTTAGTGAAACACAAATACTTGCTTGCATTTGTGTTTCTGATCTTATGTTTTTGGGTATATTTCCTTTGTACAGAAAAAACTAGTAAATTGCTCGTGTGGATTATTAAATAATGATATAATTACAGACTGTACATTTATTAAATCTTTATTCTGTATTTAATAACTTATAACTGATTTAATGTACCATGCCCTTATAAATATCCCACTGATTTGAAAGTAAAGTGAAAAAAAAAAAAAAAATGTAATGAACCAGGTGAATATTAAAAGATACTGCATGTTTGACTCTAAAACGTAATTCCCTCTCAAAACTGTTAAAAAAGGCAATTTTATTTAAATCCTTTCTGGTTATTCCCTAATATCAACAACAATTTAAATCAGTTTAAATAATTCACCTGATTACATTTTTTATCCACTATTCTAAGGCACTTTATTTATCATCTCATAAAACGGGAGTGATATCGTTGTGACATTATTACAGTATAACTCTAAGGGTTATGTTATATAACCGGTATGTTATGTAAAAAATGCTTGGCTGAGCATGTATCGCAACCTTACTGTACTGGCATAAAGGTATGTTCAACTCCATTTAAATGTGTCCAACTAGTTGTTCTTATTTAAGGGTATAGTAAGTGAATGTAAGCTAACACACATAAAATTCACAAAATATATTCTCACAGCTCGCTATCTTACTGTTCTATGTGCGTGCTGACAAAAAGCTCCAGTACTTCTACACAGCCCTGGCTCTATAAATAGGAACATAAACAAAGTGGTGCAGACTGCACACAACAAAATCCTAGCCTTTGCTATGTGTATCAGAGAGAAAACAACCTGTCGCACTGAAGGGAGGTGTTTTTGTTTTAATGGAGTTCAAACATCAAAATGACTTACTATACCTTTAAAGCAACAACGCTTAGTCTGATGTGTTTGCAATAGATTGCTTGCAAAGTTGATAATAATTGCCTAGAGCAATGTTCCCCAATCCTGGTACTAGAGAGCTGCAGCCCTGCATGTTTTAGATGTCTCCCTGCTACAACACAGCTGATTCAAGTTAATAGATCATTATCGAGATTCTGACTCATTCATTTGAGTGCGGTGTGTTGGAGCAGGGAGACATCTAAAACATGCAGGGCTGCGGCCCTCTAGGAACAGGATTGAGGAACGCTGGCCTAGAGTTTGACTACTGTACAATATATACTCGCAATAACCTTGAGACAGAAATTATGTTATTTGTAACAAAGCTATTTGTAGCAAATGCTATTAAGGTTTTTAGCAACATGGAGTTATTGGGATAGTCTTTCACCAGATTGTCCTGACCAATTATCTTTCTGGAAGCGTTAAGTTAGTGAACATGCAAACATTTAGTGATCAAGATACAGTAGCTACCTAGCCAGACACATATAAACCAATGGTTTTAGATATAAACACTATATTGCGTGATTCGAGGTACTTCATAATTCCAGCATTGTTGGTTTCCTTGCAATGGCCAAGCAAAGAGCTTTTGATGATTCCATCTAGTGAGTGACCAGCAGGGCTTACTAGCCCGACCCTGTGTCCGTTAAAAGTCTCTCCTGTAAACCCTCTCCCCTTTGGCGACTCAGGCTTTCCCAGGTTTCATGTAGGTAGGAATAGTACCTCGTTGAGTTAGGCCCTCGAAACGCTTGTACGTGTAGTTGAGGAACACCCAGTCCTTCGATTTGAAGTCCGGCTCTGTGACATTGGCTGCTGAAACAATAAAGTGAAGCATTTGCTCTCACTGTCTTGCATGTGGGACATTCATTACATCCCTAAGATCATACAGTGATGCCAGGTTAACCCTTAACCCTTTTTCTAAATATACAGTAGCAAATTACCCATAATTCAATCTTTCTTTCTCTCCACATTGTCTAACGTAAAAACACATTTTTTTTCAGTCGCTAACAAGAATTTGTCCAACCAGTTGTCAAATTTTCAAAACTCTAAACACAATTAGCACAATATCGGCCTTTTGTAGTAATACCATTCACACATTTCATGTCATTTTCACACAATATGCAGGCAGTAAACACATTTCCACAATGCTTACATTTTCTTAACAGAAAAGCTATACCTCCCAACAAAATTAAGGATTGTTTTTGTAGTATTTACAAATGTTAACACACACCATCCCACAATAGCAAACACAATATTACAAACCTTAGATACAGTATAAAAACCTCTGCTTCTGCAATGATATCAGTTCAAAAACAATATATCTCAGCTGATAAT
>JAODLL010000489.1:0-13978 GCA_026546735.1 Forbesichthys agassizii | reverse complement strand
GAGAGATACGAGAGAGAGAGAGAGAGAGAGAGAGAGAGAGAGAGAGAGAGAGAGAGAGAGAGAGAGAGACAGAGAGAGAGAGTGCTCTAACGTTTGCTTTTGTTAAGTGGTTCTGTTATCTGCACAGTGAAGTATTATGCAGACACTACTGCATCTAAATACAAAAGAAATTCCCGGTGTCACCTTGCCAGCTCATCCCAAAGAACTTGAACTGCATAAGTATGTGACTTGGCCCATTCCTTACACATTGTGAGTATGCCCCTGTGTGTGCGTGTGTGTGTTGAGTCTTACCTTGGCATGTTGGTGTAGAGCCACTCCAGGTGCCATTGTTTGTACATGTCCTTGAGACTGCACTATCGCTTTGAACCATCAGGAATCCAGGCTGGCATGCAAACGTCACGTTCTGGCCAACTGTGAACTCGTCGCCAAACCTCAGCCCATTGGCTGGAAGGCCAGGGTCACCGCAAGTAATCACTGTTTGGGGGAAGGGGAGGGGGGACATAAGGAATTCAGAATTAAGGCCAAGAGAAGTGCCAGCATTCCGCCTTAAGAATACTGACTAATACCTGTGTAATTATACCTCTACCACACTTTACATTAAGTAGGAAACACTAAACATATGCCCTCAACACTTTTCTGTATTTAAATATTACTCTGAGCCAACAGTACAGTACACTTTGGCACATTACTAAACATGATTTTGGTCTGCGTGGTAATTGGACAAATGCCCCCCGGCTTCTAACATCTAACACACTTGTTTATGACCCTAAATGTACAAATAAATCCATTAATAATTGACAGCAGATACTCTGAAGAATGCAATGGCAAGTGATGTTAGGCTGCTAATTTAATTACGAATGTGTACTATGTTTAAAACATTGGTCATCTGTAGGTGAGTCCCAAGAGCATATTTCCCTCCACTCTTTCCCTCTACAATGTAAGCTATTATATTTGACAGTGGAATGCTCTAAAGTAGGGTCTGTATTCTAGCAGTAACATTGCACTTAAGCTTGCTTTTATCAAAAATAAGTGTTCCACGGCCGGACCGAGAACTGTGTGGGTGGGTTTGGCTGCACTAACTGATGTCTTTTGGCTGTCTCAGTCAGGGACTTTTGAATTATGGGACAATGATGGGAAATGGAAGCTGACAAAGCCTGCTGTCACTGTAGCCCCATGTGTGTTGCTTGTGCGTGTGGATTTGGACTGTGGGAGCGTTCACTCGGAGTGGTGGGGCAACACACTACACCCAAACATATTAGCCTGAATTAAGCATGGATTGAGTCTCCAAGCAGCAGCTGGCATGAATAAGCGACAATGCTGACAAGGCTTGATGCGCAGAAGGGAGACACAAAGAAACGCGAGAGACTGAACGTGTTTATGTGCACTTTTGTGACCATGCACGCATATCTGGCAAGACAGCAAACACAAAAGATAAGGCAGGTTGTTAACTTTTACAACTCAACTAAACTGTGCTGTTTCTTTACTGTCACTCTGTCACACTTTACATAATCTCGTGTCACTTTACATAATCTTATTTTCAGTGTTCCCTCAACGAACTCCAACAAACAGGTTTACAGCAAATGTCACAGAATACAACAGAAAAGAAAGTAAAATCACAGACAGGGAAAGTACTAGTTTTCAAATGGAGATTGGATATAATTTATGTTTAATCTTCAATAAAATGTAATCTATATTGAAACATTATTATATTTTAAGAACCCTTGACAAAGGTAATTCAGGCATTTGGGAGCAGCTTTAGGGGTTAGAAATCTATTTCTAGGGGGGCCATGCATGTTACGATCAAAACCTTAGTGCCCTCAGAAAGGAATGGATCATCCTAACAACTACCTAGCCATGCGTTTTGAGAGGAAATTGTTAATAGCATGTATAACACTGTAACAATGTGTACATTTACAGTATCTAACAGTGTGTTAATGTAGAAGACAGCTTTAAAGATCGCATATTCGAAGCCACTCCTTTACTCATATGAATTTGTGGGCAGTTTGCAATGCGGTGTATGAAACATTTGAAAACATTTCGCTAGTTGTTTTATGAATATTCCGAGATCTAAATTCTTAATAAATAATAATAATAAAAAAAAAACAATTGCCCAATGAGAAAATTGTAATATTGCTCCCATGTACCGGCTGTACCAAGTGTTATCTTCAGGGCTGCAGAAAGTTTACTAAATCAATGTGTAAACCGCAGTAAATAGTCGAAAAGTTACGGTAGGAGATGAAAAACGCTGTTTTATGAGATCTGTCTCCCTGAACTGAATTGTTTATCTTGGCTCCAAATCCCACACACTGTGAAACCCACTGTGAAAATAAATGTACATACTAGCAGGTGTGAAGCATATATTTATATATTTTTTAAACTTTCTATCTCCTTGAAATCTTGTGTGACTTTGATCCTGTAGCCCAAATGATCGATAATCCATGAACCGTGAAAATGATTGCCTCCCTAATGGAGACATAATGAGCCAATCTTGACATCTCAAGTGTGTCCCTGAACAGGCCACTAAAATTTTATGCGAAGCATGGGCATACATCAGAGGGCATATGGGGGAAGGAATTGGAAGATAACAATAATATATCTGGTCAGAAGTCAGGCAGCAGAGGATGGAAAAGACCTAGGAAAAGATGTGTGGACGCTTTCTGCAGGTTTGATTGCTAGAAGGCAAATTTCCTTTCTTTCTCCCATTTCTTATCCCTCTTGGTTTCATTAACTGTACAAAATGTGATTACACAGAGTCCAATAATACACATTTTGTGCACAAGATATTCCTGAACAAATGGAATAGATTGCCAAACTTCTTAATTACTTCTAGGCTCATTTGTTGATATAAGGTCAATAAAACACTGGCTGACAGTTTTGACAAGGACGGGAGTTGCAATGAAAGATGTGTCTGCAATTGTAAGTGTGTTCTTAAGAAAAGCAGAATTATTATTTATATTTTAAACAAAAAAGGCACTCAGAGCCTCTCCTATCTTGTCACCATCTCTGCTCATCGCCCGTCCCAGATGGCTTCATTCATTTCAGGGGGCTTTATCAGTGAAAAGGTGTGTGTGTGTGTGTGTGTGTGTGTGTGTGTGTGTGTGTGTGTGTGTGTGTGTGTAATGCAAGTGCAGTAGAAAACCACACACAATTCCACTAGAACAATACAGCTGATGAAAGGCTGTGATACAGGAGGACAGTAAACAAGTGTTTTTACTCTTCACATTTGAACACTCTCATGCAAACCAATGGCTTTACGCATGCATGCTGTGCACAGACATACATTTCCTAATTTTCACATCTCGGCCATTACTAATGCATACACACATGCATACTAATACATAATAACCACATGTACAGCCCTGTTTGTTGTAACTGGGATATAGTGTAATGGAGCCTATACCGATGTGCTCAGCCAATTGCCTACTGTTATGCAAATGAGTGCTTCTGTTGTGAATCGTGTAGTGGAGCTGAGATGAGACACTTGCATGCTTGCTGAGTGCTGCAGTGAGTTTAAGAGATCACCCGAGCAGGTTACCGTAAGACAGAATGAGCTCCGCCTGGCAGTAAGGAGGCCGGGCGGGCTGTAACAATATGCCTCTACTGCCAATACAAGAGCGTAGAAAATGCCACACACATCACACCCTATGCACTCGGTGTGTGGAGAGCAGCGCGTTAAGGTCACAGTTTGGAGTACCAGGTCTATTCAGACTCATTCTGCTGGGATGTAAGGAGCTCCATTCTTGCAGCCAGGACAGGACAAATGCTACAACCCTCGAAATGTATCACAATTGCAAATACTGTATTACTTTCACTTGATTACATCTTCTGGTTATGCCACAGATGTAAGAGTGTGTGTGTGTGGTACTTACAAGTGCAGTTGGGCAGGGTCCCTGACCAGGTGCCGTTGGCCAGACACTGGCGTGTAGGTGATCCAGACAGGAAGTAGCCCTCCATGCAGGAATACAGGATGGAATGGGAAAAGGAGGTGCCATCCAAGCGGGATATGCGGCCATGTTGAGGCGTACCCGGGTTCTCACATTGCACCGCTGCAAGGGAGGGGCGCACACAGAGGGCGGGTGAAGGTCAGGGGTCTAACACCGTAATGGATTTTCTCTTTTCCATACCAGTGATTCATAATGTGCCGGCACTGAATATGGAAGGATGTGCAAGGGATTGTTTATATATGTTTGAGATTCCTCATATCGGGTGTATTATCTGGTTAATAATGTATTATTTCGGCAAAATGTATTAACATCGTGAGCTTCTGGACTTATTATTATTAAAATTATACATTATATATTAATTAAAACGACCGAAAGGGGAGATGACAAATGGCTGAGGTCATCGCTGGTGTCAGTTCGTGTGGATCTGGCTGAGTGCAACGGTCTACTGTTTTGTGCAGGTATGTGTGCTGAAGACATAGTGTGACATCGAACAATGGGGCACTAATGGCAGGCTGTTAGGCAGGTACAAAACATATGTATACAGTACACCCATTGCTAGGCCATTAGCGATTGTATGAAACATGGGGAGAAAAAAAAAAATATATATATATATTCTATATTAGGCTTTTGGGATAAGATACGGAGCTAGAATCCCTTAGAATGTCATATGTAGACCATTCATAATAACATTTCTTATGCAAATTACAATACAAAATAGGTCTATCACATGGCTCTGTTCCCTTTGATGCATTATTCCATAATTAAAAACCCAGGGAATATATTAAAAAAAAAAAATAAATAAAAAGAATTTAAAAAAAGACTGAGGTATAGCCTTTTGCTGAATATTCATCCAAAAATGCCTTCTAACTGTTGCTGAGGGTGAAAAGTATATATGGGTTTGTTTGAAGTGTTATTCTGCTCCAAATCATGTTTCATTAGCCAAGTGATTTGCTCCCTCAATCACCTAATTGCCTAGAACATCTGAAAAAGTGATTTAGACGTAGAAGCGATACTCTCAGCCAATCAAACACGAAAACACAAATAAGACACACAGACACTACTACAATCATACACACACCCACAATCACAAGACACATGCATACACACTCTTCAGATAGCGTGTAGCATATACTATTTGACTCTATCTTCCCAAAATGTATCTGCAGAATCACGTCAGACACACACAAAGTACTGCTCCAGGCCTAGATGGCATCAAGGGCTGCGTATTACACTGAATACCCACAATGCTTTCCAGAGAGTGTGAAGTGTTGTGGATAACAGATGGATGGGCTTTAACAGGAGACAGGCCTTTAGATCACACACACACGCACAGGTCCATTGTATTCAAAGCAGGCCTCAAACTATCGTTGGATGGGTAGTTCAGTGAGGAGTGGTGTGTGTGTGTGTGTGTGTGTGTGTGTGTGTGTGTGTGGTGGAATCACAGCAACAGAGCTAGAGACAAAGAGAGAGATCAGAACAAAAAAGGTGGGGGGTAAATTATAGTGTGGGGAGGGGGGTAGACAGGCATTCTGTGCGCTACAGCAATAAAAACGACACTGGTTTAGCGCCGAGATGGCGGAGGGTGGATGTGGGGGGAGAAGTTAAACATTGACCCCCGGGAGTAAGTCATGCGCCACGTAGAGCTGACTCTCTGTGAACTAATATCTTCAAAATCCACAAAGATTCATTTATCATAATCCAGAATTAGCTTGGCTTTAGGTCTGCAGAACCAATGGATTTTATTTCTCTCCATGTGCTTCGGCCCAGATTTGGATGCCAGTCAGAGCACCGTGTGCTGCTGGGAACACCAGACTGCAGCAAAGCGCTACTTATCCATCTGGCTCACCACTGTGTTTGTGAGCCTTTGAAAGCATACCGCTAATTGTGTGCGAGAAAAAATAGCATGTGAACTTGTAAGTGCACAGTACATCTGTCAATGTGTGTCTGCATGCCACGGCATGATTGCTTGTGCGGGTGCGGGACAAAGATCGCACACATTTGTCCGTGTGCCGATAATATTAATTCAGATTATTTCCTCTTTTTTTTCCACAACAAACATTTTAACAGATGTGTTTCTTAGATAATGTCTAGTCAAGGCTAATTTGCAACCCCTGATCCTGGTCCCATTCTCATTTAAATGGTCATTACAAATTATCATTGTCATTGGAAAAAATACATTAGTTACACAATATATATTACACAATCACATTAACATTAACACAACACATTAAGTGCACAATGAATGATCACAATTATATTTACTGTAATAATAGTTATAATTCTTCCGATACATTTAGGAATCACCAGCTCTGTCCAATAGCAGCAAGCGTCGCCCCCTTGCTGTCTGGATGACACATTACATGCCAGAGAGACACACAAAAATGCTTCTCACGTTTGCAGAAGGGCTGTCGTCCCGACCAGGTCCCGTTGGGGAAGCAGATCCTCTCCGCCGAGCCATACAGCGTGTGGCCCACTGCGCACGTGAAGCGCACTTTGCTGCGTATCTTGAAGTTGCCCGCCTCTCTGCTGGCATGGGCGGGCGTGCCTGGGTCCCCGCAGGTGCCCGCTGTGTCGCCTGTGGAGGGTGATAAGCAGAGACAGGAATGGGGTCAATGTGTAAACAAGGTTTCTGCACAATGCCTCTGTGAGGTTTGCACCACATACGGAAAGACATCGAACTAAAAGTACTTCAATTCAGACACAAAATATACTCAAGAATAATTTGTTCACAGTCGCCTACACAGAGCCATGTCCAAATGTTGTCCCACTGTATTTTGTCTCATGGTCTACTTCATAAAGTGTCTTTGGGTCCCTGAAAAGAACTATATAAATGCAATTATTCGCCATAAAAATTGGTGCTTAATTTACAATGATGTGACTTCCTCAGCACCCCGTGAACTGCAAACAAAACACACATGTATGCTTCATTATTATACGTTTATTGTGGCTTATTATAATATGTAAACAGAAGACATCATCATCCATTCGCCTGACATGCGCTGGAAGTGTGTGCACAAATGACGCACATACTGTGCTGTACGTATCAAAATCATTTAATTAATTCACACTCGTGATATGGGGTGCCAACTTCACGGAGGTGGTTAAAATGGAGAGAAGCCATGTTCTTCTGCTGGCACTAAGTGTGTCTGTCTTGCCATCATTATACTGAGGTGAATAATAGCATGTGAGGGCTGCTGTCTCTGCTGTGTGGAAGCTTACGCTGAAACCTCCTCTGTCGTTTAAGGCTTTAAAGAAGAGGCTATAAAAGGTCCACAATTCGCCAGTGAGCATTTGTCCCCAAGCCAAGAACGCGGAGAAGCGATACCTTTCACCGTTCTGACCCCCAGAGTATTCTCTCATCTGGCAATACTGCAGGGCCAAGCACTAAAAAATTAAATACAAAAAATCTACTGCCATGGTGTTACGAGACGCCTTGAACTCGTGTTTTGACCTCTGGAGCTGCGACCCATTTCATTATCCTGAATTATCCCTACCTCCGCCCAATTCTTATTACTTCAGCGGAAGCTGCGGTGGCACTTTCAGCGCGCGTCACACCACCTGTCTTGTGCGTCTGTGAATCATCTGGCATGAAAAGGACGGAGCTGTGCGTCATGTTAGCAACTCACTTCTAATCTCCCCAGAAAACTGGGACATCTTCTAAGGAATGAGGAGGGCTAAGGCGCTGTCGGTATGAGTCTCTGATGTTTGGTTAAGGTTGACTGGAGGAAGTAAAATGGAGGGAGTGGTGGTTGGGATGGGGGGGGGGCTCTGTGGGAGACTGAGGCATGGTGGTGGGCTGTACAGTACCAGGGATACTCCCCCCCCCCCTCAAATACAATGCAGCTGCCACTGCTGCTACATTATCTCAAAATAAAAATGAAACAAGTCCAAAAAAAGAAAAGAAAAAGAGAAAGTATCACTGAAATGAAAAAGGCTTTAGAGAGACAGAGAGCGAGCGAGAGAGCGAGCGAGCGAGAGAGAGAGAGAGAGAGAGAGACAATGGTCATCTCACACTGATCTTGTCCACCGTACTATGTGTGCGCGTCTGACTATCGGCTATGAGCTCCTGTTCCTTGAGCTGGCATACACGCAAGCGGTGCCTGTGTGTCTATGACACTCAATAGTAATATTGGACTTGTTTACAGAAAGCCTTACTCCACAAACACTCAGCTCACGGATGCTAGCCTTTGACCTGACAAGTGCACGCTACCCGGTAGAATTCTGCAAGGGACTGGTATATTTATCCCACTCCCGCCTGCACCCACAATGTTTGTATCCACTCCCGCCCGCACCCGCAAACACTACACTACTCAAACATTTTGCCCCATTTTGCCCCATTTCTGACAATTTAAGGTTTTTGAAGGATCCGCTTCTATCCGCGTGATCTCGGGACATGCAGTATATTGTTTGACTGCCCACTCCAGCCCGCAGCGCAGTAAAAACAGCCTCACGCCCGCATGATTTGTGTTGGGGATGCCAATCCCAATACAGTCCTGTACTACGTGGAGAGAGGCAGCAAACAGCCAAATGTGATCTCCGATAGGATGTCTCCGACTCCGACCGTGTGTGTTAGCCTGTCTGTGTGGCATGTGCATGTGATTCAATGGTCGATGACGCTGCCTCATTAGTTCTGTGGAAACAGCCTACTGTAGATCACTGTACATGGTGGCAGTGATAATTACACTAATTGGGATGGCTAAAGACTTTTCTGTTCAATTGTGAATGAATGACTATTCATAACTCTACCTTAACAAAAGAAGACGTAAGGAATGAAAGGTCCTTTCAATTGGCAAGATGGCAAACTGCTAGATGGCGCAAGTAGGGGAGACCGGGGTTGTTTGTCACACGGGTTGGTTGTCACAGAGCTTATTACAACTAGGGGGCGATGTGTAACATGTTTCTTATCAAATGTGTGACCTCTTTGTATGAGTTAATATATAGTCAGAATGTATAGGGAGCTAACTAACTATCTTGACCTAAGGGAATCATTTCACATTTTGATGGGTAAGAGTAAATATTTTCTTTTGTATAAAATTCCTTCTGTAGCTTTGTACATTTAGTGTATCTCTATTTGGTATTTTGTTTAAGAATGGAAGGGAATAGCTATCGAGCCCCAGTGTTGACCTACCTGTAAGCATGTTTGAGTAAGATACCCTAGTAGTGCATACTCCTCCCTCTGGTCTAAAGATTGTATTTGGATGGGATGAAACGGGTAACTTCACTACAAATTCCATGGCATGTAACCTGAGAGTGGGGATTTACCAAAAATGTGTCCTGGCTAAATCTTTTTTTTAAATAAAGGTAAACAGAAAGCTGCAGAGAACATTCAGTCAGGTTTTAAGGTATGTCAAATTCGACTAAGATTATAGATGATTACCCTACTAATTATTCACAAACCTATACAATCAAATACGTTACAAATGTTTTCTTACATTTTATAGGTAATGTATCATAAGGAAGGTTTTCTTGACTGATGGCATTATTAATATACCTGCTTCTCTGTAGATTAACTATAAATAAACATCCAATTAAACACAATGGGGTATAAAAACATAGTGCAGGAACTTTATAGATTAATACGTTATAAAATACTTCAAATTAATATAATCACTTATGTTTGCTACGTGATGCACAATGTGATAAAGTAAAAGAACATGACCCAACTGACCAAATGAAAATCACAACTTTAAACTTGACAGCAAAGAGACTAAATATACAGAACAATACAAACAAAGATTTCTGTGTCTATAATTAAAAATAAACTGCAGGTATTAAGGCTTGTGATGACACAGGCAATGGATAGGCAAAACACTCCACCTGCATCCTATCCTCTGTTCTACTAATAAAATAAATAAATAAATAAAAAATAGATATAGATATATATATATATATATATATACACACAGTAAAAAATGTATTGCTCTTTGTTTGTTTGTGTAAAAATATAAAGTTATGCACCAAAATGTATTCAGGTAAAAATGTTGTTTACAAGACTATATGTCTTAATTTAGTCTATGTCAGAGGTAATATCTTCCAGCCAATTGATTGTTATTTCATGCATGAAACACCATTAGCACCCACGTCTTTGGTAGCTTAGAAGTTATGTTAATCTATCACACCCCCCGATACCAGCAAATCACAGAAAAGATAATGGAAACTTTGGAATACAGATGACGAATATTTTGTGGACTATTTGGCTCTGGTCCAACATTAATGTGCCCTAGCAGCAATTAGCACTCACCAACCAAATGCCCAATACATCAAATTAGTTGCTAGCTGTCTAATGGAGAAAAAGGACCAGAAATATTAAGGGCCGAACGTGGTCAGTGATGGACCAAACATTTGTCTAGTTCTTAGCAGAAATGTAATGGCGTACACACATTGTATAGCTACAGGGGGTGTAAACACCCAAGATTATTTTACATCAGGCAATGAATAAGTAATAACTGTTTTAGCAGGCCTACAGTATAGGAATGACATCCACATGTATGAGTAGAATCAGGTTGAGAATTAGCATACCGTGGCTTTGGGGGGGCTTTGGGGGGTATGTGTGTTGTGTACCTGAGCAATGTGGCAGCGGGGCACTCCAGTGACCTGTGAGCTGACAGGTGAGTGATGCATCTCCTACGAGCTGGCGGTCTCCAGAACAAGAGTAGTGTACGGTCGAGCCAATGGTAAACCTCTCCCCCGCTATTACACCATGGGGAGGGGAGCCAGGGTGGCCACAGTCCACCTCTGTGTAGCGGGGAGAGAGAGAGAGAGAGAGAGAGAGAGAGAGAGAGCAAGAGCAGGCTCATGTAACTATGTGAGCAGCATGTTGATCTGTTCTTCTGGTATAATACACAGACTATAGTTTGACAGATTGTTCATTGCAGTCATTTTTTATTGTAGAAGATAATGCCTGCGTCTGACCTTTGTCGGTATTCCTGTCACATTGAGAAACTAATTTGGGCCAATTTCGGAAGCTCGCCAAATTTCGGCACAGAGTACAAACATGGGAAGAACAATGTAATTTATCTCTTCAAATATAGTTTGACCAGCCACGTGGGTTGTCATTGTGCAGTGAACTTTTAGTTTAAAGGGGACATACAGTATGACAAAATGTACTTTTTCAGTGCTTTAGTGACACATTTCAAAATGTGTTGGTTGGTGGGACCTCCAGATACCCAACCTGGAGATCCCACCAATCAACAAACTCTGAAATAAGTTTTCTTTGGGTTGCTTAGCCTATGTCAGTACATGTGTTTTAGCAAGCATTTCATTTTTGGTTTCCCCTGAGACGTCACAAGGGGATTCAGTTGGAATTATATTAATTGTTTAATTTCCGTTGCAAGCATTGGACCGACTTGCTATTATGAAACGAGATAAGCATGTAATCTGCTCTGTTGTTGGCTGCACAGAGCAGAAGGCATCGCTAAATCGACCCTCATCCTCAGAGGAGTTGAGTGGCTTGAGCTGTGACAGCCTCCGCTGCCGGCTCAGAGGCAAAACAACAATGACCCCCCAATCTGCCTCTTACTGTACTTTGACACTTTTACATTGAACGGCGAGGCTGAATGGAGGCACAACAATCCTGCATTGAATAGGATGTGTAAGAATTAGTTGTGTTGCACCACTGTGCCAGAGGGACAAAGCTGTACTCGCAGACGCACATTCTCACGGAAGAGGGGGGCCGGGGTGAATATTGACTCATTAGCATTGAAAAGAACAGGCGCTCAAACCTAGTCGCGAAATCAGTCTGGAGAGCTTTGAAATAGAGCTAAAGCAGGCCGGTAAACCTTGTGTGTTGCCAATCAGCGTCGTAGTTTAGCTACGGGTGTGGTTTAGGTGTGATGTAGGTGACTTGGAAACAATGCAAGTCGAAAACGCCTAGAGAGAATACAATATTGCATCAGTTTTATTACAATTTATTAGAAGAGAAAAGGCTTTTCTTAATGGAGCATATGTTTCCACTATTCTCCCAACTATTCTACTGCAAAAGTGGACTCGCTGGTTCACAGGTTCGTCCAATCACATGAAATACATATTTTTGAAAGGGCCTGCCCTCTTGAATCCGTTTAAATGGATGGCTTCCCAGATGGATGAACATAGCCATTTAGGCTGAGTTGAGAAGGGTGCTGTTGTGCTATATTCTTGTGGTATTATCACCAAAGCAGACATTTCATTAAGACCTCAGGGAACTGTGTCAACATGTAAATGGGGGCTCGTGTGAAAAACTCACTTGAAATTATGTAGGTCCACATTAGTGTATAAGAAATGAAAATGCAACGAGGTAGAGAGATTTCCAAAGCCCTGCCTTGGATAACCGCTGTAGTTCATGAACGGATGATATTTTTAATATGAACTGCTGTACGCCTGTTTTGTGGGATCTGCACAATAACCAGAACAACCTGCTTCTGTTTGGTTCTACCGCAGCTGAGTCATTCCTCAATTAGGCCCATGGAAAAAGAGCAGAAAGCCATTAGGACATCAACCGTTGCACACATGTTGCTAGATGCAACAGTTTATACTTGAAAAATACACACAAACAAGTGTAAACAGAGACAGATACAGTAGGCAGATAGGGAGATATTGTAGCTACAGTAGATAGATCGATCAACCATTTCACAAATGTTGCTAGTTACAAAAGTTTGTCAGTGTACTTTGAAAGAGACACTACACACAAACAAGGTTAAAGACAAACAATCCTATGCAAACAGGGACTGGGTAACTGGTAAATACTTCTACATTACCGCCAATGGAATAAATCAAAGCAGTTGTCCTACCGATGCATTCTGGGAGCGGTTTGTCCCAATGTCCGGCTGGTTGGCAGGTGAGCACTGATGAGCCAAACAGGTAATACCCAGGGTTACAGTCGTAGAAGACCACGCTACCAAAGGTGAAGTTGCCGTGCTCAATCTTACTCTCACGGATAGAGTTGGCAGGAATACCAGGGTCTGTGCAGTTCACCACTGGGCAATAAACCATAAAGTCATTGTGAATAACTTCATTTATTTTTCATCATAATACAGGTCAGCTATGCAATTTACTTTCTCATTTCTGCAGGGGCATTTCAGACTAGAAATACATTTTAAATGTGTAATTGAGGCCAATTATTGTGTGAATTGCATATTGACTTCCTGTACTGCATGGTGAGAAAATCTTTTTAACCTAAATGTCACTTTGACAATGACTAATGAAATGGGAGTGCACTCCTGCATTGTTTATTCATAGAACATTGTTCTGAGGTTTCAGTGTCATTTGAAGTGCAGCATTTTCCCACAAATAATTACATTATTCAGTAATATATCCATGTGCCCGAAAGTTCAGCATATGATAAAACCTTCCTATAGCAGGTATCACCAGAGGTATAATGAGAGCTACTGTCCCTAACTCCACGGTATATACATCTACAGTACTGTATTTGTTTCATTCTTCTATTCTGCATGCTGGTTGGCTAGTTATATCTGTGCCTGCATTAATGTATATACTGTCTGTCTAACAGAGATTAATTCCCCAATGAATTCATTAATTCTGTCTTGGTGTGAGTACAATATACATACAGTATAGCCATATGACAATCTGGAGCCATACATTCACTCTTAATAACACCACTGTTATTGTTCCTTTCTGGAAGTGGTGGAGACTTCGCTCCTAGTCTCTCATTTGCATACAGTATACGCTATGTGTCAGTGTGTTGACTTGTGTGTTAATCATATATTTGGTGTGACCCAATCAATATCTGTTCATTCTGTGATGATGGAGACAGCTAAGCAATTATTAGCGTCCAGGGAATAACAGGAGAACAGACATTAACTGAAAAACTAATCACCACAAGGATACACCAATAAATAGGGCTCATGATGCCACATTATAAAGGTTATGCGCTTCTTTGCTGTTCATTTAAACCCTTTAGTATATTTAATTCCTGTAATGCATAATTTTTAGGCTAATTTTGTCTGAAGATGATTCTAAATTGAAGCATTTACTGAAACTCCACACCTATTAATGCCCAGAGTGTATGCACATGTTTGTGTGTGTGTGTGTGTGTGTGT
>JAODLL010000488.1:0-13978 GCA_026546735.1 Forbesichthys agassizii | reverse complement strand
AGAGAGAGAGAGAGAGAGAGAGAGAGAGAGAGAGAGAGAGAGAGAGAGAGAGAGAGAGAGAGAGAGAGAGAGATTGCGGCGCGCTCGCGTGTGATGGTGACTCAGAAATGTTAATTATTTTCAGATGGCAAACGTGTATGTGCTGCATGTATGCACGTTTTATTGTATGTGATAATTAAAAATGCAGTCGTACAATCTACATTGGTTTAGACTACACCACACTGTATCAAAACATTCATGTTCCTTGCTCCTGGTAAAAAAGCCCGAAAATAAAATACAATAAAATAAATGTATGTGACCCCGGGCAACAGATGAGTATGTGCGATCATGTTTTGAGAAAAAGTTTTCCTTTGTGGCAGCGACCCAGAGCTTCTGATGAACAGCCTAGCCCCAGGAGACACAACATATAGCATCCAAAACAATTGTTGAGCGACAGTGAGACAGCACTGCAGTCAGCAGGTCTGTTTTCGTATACCTGCACTAAGACATGTCATATCTGATTGAGTAAGCCTGATGGTGATTCATACCTGAGAATTATAGCCCCCCTCCCACCCCCACGATTCCATTTTCTGAGGGCAGAACTTGATCTGCTTGTGGAATACAGATTTATCGGCCAAAAGAAATGCTCTGTTTTCTAACAATGAACAATGGATGAACTTGATGAAATAACGCATCAGTGAACTATTCGCTTTGAGTGCTGGCTGCCTGGGAGATTGTTTGTGGGAGTAATAGCTAGTTGTGTCTGCTGCTTCAATATCAGCCAGTGTCTGGTAAGTCAAATGGGACATTTGGGGGAAAAAAACCTTAGAGAAGAATGTCACATACTGCATGTCATTTTGGCTGTGAATGATTTGTGTTATTGCTCGCATGCTGTACCTGCCACCATTTAGCCTGATAACTTTTGATTATTGATACCAAAAAATTATGAAGTGCTGTTTTTCTGGCCCACTGCCACTTCCAATCAATAACCCTTAAGGTGGTGGGAATACAGCCCTGTTGTTATTATTATTGTTCATATTCCCCCGCCTGAGTACTTAGTCTTTCAATCTAATTGGACAACACTGGGTATTGGGTTTGCAATTCTGCTCCGATCCCAGCCTCACACATGCATGTACCTGATGCCAGTTAGGCCAGGGCTACACCATGTGTTGATGAATTGGAGCAGGGCTGAGATTTATCAACAGACAGCCTTGCAGGCCTATCACACATGGACTTTGTCACTGTAGTGTAGCGCACTGTGTGAGCCTGTAAACATACTGGCCTTCAAAAAAAAATAAAAATAAATAAAAGATAAAATGAAAAGAAAATACATGCAGCACTTGATGTGTTGACATTTCACCTGATGTTTAAAACGATTACAGTTTGCCTCACATTATATTCAGACTGAAAAGAGAAGTGGAACGGCGTGTAATTATTATCATCTCATTAAGTGGCATATACAATGTGTCTGTTGAATTTGACAATGCCTAGACTGTGAGCATACATTAACATATTGAGAGAGTGATGCATTTTAATGCTGTATTTCCTTGGTTATGTTTACATTTATTTCAGCATTGTGAATAAAGTGTCTTTATTGAAGGGTCATGCTAAGATTCACTATGCAAATGTGGCTAATAGTCTGAAAGGTCAGAAGAAAATAACATGCATTTACTGTCGATGAATAATGTAATGTGTTGATGTACATGATTCCCACCATATACATTGGTTTTGATTGATATTATTATGACCGGAAATGTAATGATTCCATTTATTCACACATATTAGCTCAATTACACATTTAATAGCATATAGCACCAAATCGCTATCGCAAAGTGTTCTTTTGATGTCACAATTATGTTATATTTATAAGCTAAAATACTGTGTGATAATACTATTTTTTCATTCTTGAAAGACAAGTACACCTGGCAGCAAAAGTGTGTATAGATCTTGGTAAGTTGCTCAAATTTGAGTTGCTCAAATATGAGGAAAAAGTGTTTATTTAGTCCGCTTAAGGACATTCCAAGTAACACTTTTAAAGTAGACAGGGGACTTGTTTGAAACTGTATTCAGTTGCTCTATGTGTTGGGTTTAGTTCCACTGTAAGTGAACCTAGAATCCTGTGTACAGTATCATCTTAACACAGAGGATGTTTTAGATGGGAATCGTATTCCCTTTCTTGGCAGGTTTCAGTATCCTAGTTCTGTCTATAGGGCTAATTGGTGATTATGTGCACAGAATTGACAAATGCACATTTCATTCAGCAGATATCTATATCATGTACGTATATCTCCATCAACTTCTGACTTTAGCCCGGAGCGTAGGTCTTCTCCCCTCGACAAGTTGCCGGCTCTTTTGCTAATTGTGCGCCAGTCATGTCCATACTCCACCTTCACGCAGCAAAGCCACAGAGCAGAGACACGGCTGGCATCGATGTGAGGGCCGACGAAAAACGGGGAAACGTGGCTCATTTTTGACACATACATTTTCAGTCCCCGCCTTGCCTGCGATCTCGATCAAAATAAACCAGTCATTGTAAAATTAATTTCCCCATCAAGCGAGACTCGCCCCTCTTTGGGATAGCAATCTCTTTTAAGCGGATACTTCTAATCCGACGTGTCGACGGATGGATTGAGTTGCGGAAGGCCGTTGCCCAAGCAAGCAAGAGGGGAGAGCAGGGTACCCCGGGCGACAAGTACCGATGAGTTATTACACACAACATCTCTAGGGCATGAAATCATGTAAACCAAAACTCTACACAGAAACACCCAACTCCAAAACCTGGCCAAGAAGTCTCAAGTTCCTTCTTGTCACACAGGACCAATGAAAGGTAATGGGGAACAGCTAACTTCTATTCAATGCATGTATGGCAGACTTAAAAACTCTCTGAGTTCATCATTGAAAAAGATAGGGCTTTAATTACAATAAGGTGATGTAATGGTAAACCAAGAGGCCGATTGGTTGCCATGATTACGTTACCCTTTGCCTTTTAGTGTTTTTTTTTGGGGTGGGGAAAATATGGTAGATGTGTTGGTTAGAAACCAGACCACTAAGCCAACCCCTTAGACAATCTCTGATAGCATTACAACTCCAGCAACCAACATAGGCCTACTTTGTAGGTATGAATCAAAGGGGAGCATAGAACTATTGCGTGCCTCGGTTAAAGCCTTCTCAGCACCTCAAAGTCATATGCACAAAGTCAGAAATACCGTACTGTACGTGTGTGGAGGGGGAGGACAGTGACTGTTACACACCCAATTAAATTACATTAAATTAAAACAAACCATAGCACTTAAAACGATGTTACGTAACATACGTGGATACATTGTATTTTAAGAGATTTGATTAATATTAAATGGTACTCAAATCAGAGCCTCCTTTGGTGTGAAGATAGCTCATATACAATGACTGGAAAACAATTTTAAAAGGTTATTGTATTATTCACTTAATTTGTAATATTTCAAATAATGTGTAATTGATCGTATTCCAGTCATGTTATTTTGATGTAATGTGCCCCAAGTCCATACTGCGCATATACCTTGCATGAAGCCAGATGTGTATAATAGCTTTGCCATTCCTTAATTACAGAAGCCGTGGAGGCTTAAAGCTACTTCTTCCAGTGATCAGGTAGCATGCTACATCTGCGGTGATTCTAATAACGCGTATCGTAGCTTATATTATATTTATGTATGTATGTAATGTATTAGCAACACAGTGCAACAATCAAATGTGTTAAATTGACCATTCACAAGCCCCACCCCTTACACTTGTCTTACCTAGTTACTGTAACTAGTTAGGACAAAACACCGTAGAAAGCTATTGCAGCAAAGCAGACAGTTGACAGAAGGTTCCGTCAGATAAAAAAAATGCTCAACTGTTATTGGAGGACATGCAAAAAGGGGCGGGGCTTGGGAAAGGTCAATTGCATGTCAGACCTCGCTGCTGGAGAGAGCGTATAACATGCACATCACACAGGGAGCGTATACCTGAGGAGAGCAACCTGAACTGCCAGGACGACCCAACGGAGTGCTCAGTTGTCTGTTCTTAAAAAGAATGATTGTGAATGAATAACATTGTCCCGTTGCCATGACACGCCATCAGAGAGCAAGCAGATACAGTAGAACAGCAGGGGGGGTTATGTCAAGTCCAGCTCTGGTAGCTGATTGTTGAAAGAAATGTAATATGCATAGTTGTGTGTGTGTGTGTGCCTCCATGCATCTACCAGGTGCGCTGAGCCACTGACAGGTTGGCATGGACACTATGATCATGAAATTGAAATTGAGAGATGGGGAATGGAGATGATAAGGGGTGGAGAGAGATGAGAGGAGATGTGGAGTAAAGAGACAGCAAGGTGGAGAGAGAGAGAGAGAGAGAGAGAGAGAGAGAGAGAGAGATAATGGATGTCTTCCACTCCGGTCTCTGCTGTGCCAAACTCACCTGCTCTAAACATAACGTTTCAAATCTTTTGACCTTTTGAATGCAGTGGTTCATCGTGACTCCCCCTCATTCATGAGCATGCGCACACAGTACAGTAGATGCTCATAAAAAAGACCCTTTTATTTCATAGATTACACAACAGGAATAATCATATTGCTGTAAGAGATTAGAACATGATTCCACAACCCCCTTGAAGGCATCCTGCGACTCTTCCAGCTTGAGAACCCTGCACTTTGCTAACAAACCAACGCCCCCTCATCCACTATCCATGTCTCTTCTTCACCCATATTCTCCCTCTCTCTCCCTCTCCCACAGCCTCATCCAGGCTCGCTCCACTCACCTGTGTAGCTCCCACACACACTCTCCAAAATCTGATGGTGACACCCCCCCCAATGTCCTTCTCGCCCCCTCGCTCTCTCTCCCCCCCCCCTTCCCTCCCGTCGCTCTGTCACCATGCCTGTTGTTTGTGGCCGGCACCTCCATTTTACAGTTCAGTGTTCATGAAGAGGGAGTGTTCGCCACTCCTGTCTGTCACCCCCTCACCAACACGTTCTCTCTCCTTCTCCCCCCCACCGCCACACACACACACACACACACACACACACCCCGTCCCCCTCATTCCGCTCTCACAGTGAGTGGCCGCTGATCCCCCGCTGACATTTTCACAAGTGCGCCATCAGTTTTCCATGCTGCCGATTGCCCTGCTATGGCGCGACGGAGCGGATTGATGGGCGCCCGTCGGCAAAGCCGGCGTGAGTGCCGTCAAACGCCGCCACTTGTGATCCCAAATATGCCCAGTCGCACGCATTAATCGCTTTCTGTTCCTCTACGGCTTGTGTCATAACAGGACGCACGCGGGCTGGCGGTTTGCTGCCCCCTGTAGTTAGCATTGCTCATTTCCTCCAACGAGCTGACTGATGACTCACTCAACGGGTGCCATAAATCCAGCGCGACGCAATAAAAAGACACGTAATGGAAAAAAAAATAAGAAAAAGCAGCACAGAAAGGCAAACATCCCCTGCTCACTTCCTCCTTTGAGTCTCGGGGAAATTAGGCCGCTCTATCATGAGGGAAGTGGTGTGCGTTTATGAGCCCCTGAAGTAATGGGCGATAGGGGAAAAAGGTATCGTGTTCGCGCCCAGAGCAGGGGCCTTGAATGGGATGACGAGGAGAGAGAGTACTGTTGCAAGGTGCCTGCGTCTCAGCGGGCCCAGGGGTTTATGGGATCGCTCCCAGCTGTCACTCGGCGCGGTGAATCCGCAGCGTCGTAATATCTTAATTGTTTCAAATTAAACGCTCGTAAAATGGCAAAGGAAATTCGTTTTTTTTTTTCTTTTTTTTTCTTCTTCTCCTCGCTAATTCAAAGCGGCCCCTCGACTTACATCTGGGCCCACTTTAAGTGAGAGGAGCGTTGAAAAGGTGGAATGGCTCCCACGTGAGATGGCTTTGGACAGGATGCCCAGGAATGAGATTTTATAGCTTGTGATCGTCCACAGTGTGTTGTCACTGTGCATATGTCAAATGGGTAACCCTCTCCCTCTTCTCTATCGGCAGTCTTTTCTCTTTGCCTTGGCTGCTTGTTGCTTCTTATATATCTATTTTCTCACCTGCGTGTTGGTGGTTTCCTTATCACCATAAACAGTCTGAATGCCCGGGGGGGGATTTAGACATTTAGTCGCTCCCTGACTCCCCGCGGCACTTTTCAGACTCGGCTCATTCCACAGCACACATTCGAATCACTCAACCAGTTAAAGTGCTCGGGATGACATCAGCCACAGTGTCACACACACACACGCACGCAGACATACACGGGAGCCAAACACACGTGCCAACAGAGCACCATAAACCTCTTCTAACATCGTCGTGTAGCATTTTCATGTGTGTAGCGTGGGCTATTACACACAGATGCCGTTATGTGTGTGATAGGCCACAATATATGTATTGCATGTTATACAGTATGTGCACAGGTCATTTCATGCCCCCTAACATTTGTGGGCTGAATTCCCACTCTGAGTGAACGTCAGAATTTCCCATTAGCCCTGTTTAACTTGACGCATAAAGACCAACTTGAAATGAATGCATCGACAGGCAAAGCCGGCAATTATATCTCATTACATGGGCAAAGCGGTACTGTTGCAGGTGAAAGTGACGCTGGAGCCAACGGAGTTGATTACTGCAAAAACGAGACACCAGCTGAACGGGCCTTGACACCACTCTGCTCCGAGCTGGAGAAGTCCGTCCATCATTACGTACACACTCTTTATTTGACTATGTGAAAAGCACAGAGTTTGGCTCTGGATGCTGTCGTCCTTTGCCAAATCATGCTATTAGAAATTTAATTTGCACTTTTGTACGGACTGTACTGGTCTAGTGGGAAATATGCACCTCTTTGACACATGCCAGGTGTCTGCATGCGTGCTGGTGCAGAACCGGGTGCCAGCTGTATGTCCTGTGGAGTCACAATCAGCGTTACAATCAGCTTGTGTTTACATCAGTGCGTGATTGACAACAGTCAAGCTGTGTTTGCATGTCAGATGCATCCATATTGTTTACCAATTATACCTGACATGCTGTGTGCTCTGTTTCTCAAATAAACTGTGTGTGAACAATATTGGACATGGCAAATTCCCGTGCTGACAAATAATGTAATATTAAAACCCAAAATATAGCGTCATGACCAAGTTACTGTATGCTGAAAGAAAGTTCCAGACAATAACAAAGCTGATATTACCAGCTGTTCAGTATTTGAGTTAAGGGCATGTTTGGACCCCTGCACCTGTATTTTGCTCTGTAGGTCCTCTTTTCCCATCGTAGTTCATTCCTCCTAAATGTACAGCATTCCTCAGCCTCTCCCCTGGCTCTCTGTATCCCATTCCTACGCATTCCTGGGACATTTTGGCAGATGTCCAGTTCTCTCCCCTTTCATTTATCACCTTCTCATCATTTGTCTAATTTCAGTCACACTAAACTCACTTGGGCCGATGATTGATGGTAATTGAATTTACTTTCACGACATTCTAAATTGATTTGGCAAATACTATTTTGCGTGAAAGCAATTGCTTGTTTAGACCAAATGTTGCAGTCAAATCTGCACTAGTGCAAAGCAGGAATGTGACTGAGATAGATGCAAGTGCATATAGTCCTCAAGACAATAGCAGACAGGTAAATGGCAAGCAAGAACTAGAAACAGGCGAGCACTTTAGAGTAATGTCCACCAGGAACAAACATGCTAAGACAAGTCTTACTGGCGTGACGTCAACGTGCTAAGTGCATTGTCCATTAGGCCTGGCCGGTATACCGTTTCATCCGGTGTACCGGTTTACATTTTATCACATACTGCCATACCGTAGCACAGCTGAAACAACAGCTTTAATGCATATTGTATTTGTTTGATGCTGGAAGTGCAACGGAACGCTGTACAATGAGTGGGGACCCATTATCTGAGCGTACCAGGCGCGCTGGTTTTTACAGCGGGGCATTCCAATAGAATCCTATATTAAGAACTCAATAAGGCGCAGACTCCAGCCCTCGTTGCGGGGCAGTGATGTGATTCAACCGGCCAGCAGCTCTGTAGCCGGTTGTAAACAAAGTCTACATGTGCGCTTTTCTCCATTTATGGATGAATCTTTGACTCACAATTGAAAGTTAAAATGTGTAGCCTACTATGGTTGGTAGGACGTATTGATTTCATTTTATGGGTGCACGTACGTCCACAGATCAGTGTGAATATATAGCCGGTTGTGCCGATACAGGCACTGGACCAATGCCTGTCAGATATCGTGCAACAGCTGAAAGTTTGTTTTGAGAACTCTTGGATTGGATATTCGAGAAGCTTTCCAGGAATTGAACGTAACATAATGTTTGTGGAACAATAAAGCCGATGCTCTGGTTCTCCCTAAAATGTTCCATCTCCATGCGTTTTGTTAGCTAGCGTGTTTGGTGGATAGATATATTTGTATTTGGTTAAATGATCATCATATGCATCTGCCCAACTTCTGGTCATGAGCCACATGCTATAAAGTCTGTGCATGCGCGACACATTTTCGGTTTAGCGTGGTATGATAACAGAGTCAATATTTTGACTATTTCCAACATTTGAGCGTCATCTTTTTCTGTTTTAAATCGAAAGCAAATGTAGTGGTATAATACTGTTAATCTCACTGAAAAGCGCGAACTACATATGATGAGTTTACATGAATCAGATTATGTCCTGATAAACGGATGCTGCTTTGTTTGTGTAAAATGGAGACTAACGCAGAACTAGGAAACTATCATATATTGTGTCATACTGTGTGAAGCCTAATCAAATATTTCACATAGGTCTACATGCCGAAATTTAAATTATTTTATATTCTATCCTGAAATTAGAATAGGCCTAAACCACAAAGCTATAAATGCCCAGACATGGGGAAAACATTGTATTGTAAATGTATGTCTTAAAATAATGCTGTTATATACATTTTTGCTCATACGGCCCAGCCCTATTTTCTATAGTCAACTGGTCGCTAATTAATTCAGGTGTGCTCAATAATCTGGAGCTGCATGTGTGAGAACAAAGATGATTGGCTGTTCGCTGACTCACTGGTTGTGGGTGTGATGTATTGTGTTTACATTTCTAATAAAAGACTGAGGGGAATTTTGGGAGTTTACTGTTTTTGCTGTCATTACAGGGTAATTTTTTTTCATCTTCTTTTTCAAATTTTATTATAACAGGGAGAGACATACTGAGACCAAGATCTCTTTTACACAGATGTAAAATAGTAAAAGAGATGTAAAAGAGATATTGGTCTCAGTATGGCTATGTAAACACATTGACATGTACAGTTTAGGCACAAGGTCAAAACATTGCCGTTAACATACAAAACAGTTCAGAGCAAACCTAATTCAATGGAAAAAATCATGTACTGCAGACTACCATCGAAATCAAACACAATGGTAAGAAAAAAAAATGTATTCAGCTACTTATGTTGATCCTCCAAAACATTTCTAAAATGGGCAAGGGGGAAGAAAGTGTCCAGTAAAGGAATTGAAGGCGGGCCTACCCAAATCTGTGTCCTACAGGTGTATTTAATGCAATCTAAGGCTGTGATCTGGAATGAATATTAGTATGTCTAGTGGAGATTAATGATGATATACATGGGGGGTGTTAAGAGCTTTATAAATAAACAGAAGAGCATGTTGTCCTCACCTCACAGATAAAGAATGGCGCCATGCAAATGGCAAAACAATGTCCATGCTGTGTAATTTAGCAATCACAAGCAATATCTTTAATATTCTATATAATCTGTATGTGAAATTGTGACCCTGTGAATTTGAAATGCGTTCTCTCGCATAGACTTCCAAAGGGTGCCACCATCTTCTCCCAAGTTATTCTACTCAGTAAAGGTCTAGGAGCATGTCTTTACCCTGTGTCTCAGTGAGGCTCTGTATTATGTACCTGCTAGCATCCCTTGTGATCTGCTATACAGGGATGGCTGGGATCAATCTATCCTCCTCTCTCTCATTACGCGTTGCCTCGCTCTCCCGCTGCTAAACCTTATGTCCGTTTGCTGGAGTGTGCCCTGCCGCTGCCATTCCCTCTCTCTCTCTATCTCCCACCCCTCTCGCTCTCTCCCCCTAAGTCTCTCTTCTGCCATGTTTGTGGTCTTTCGCTGCATGCACATCTAATGGCTGGAGCGTAATCCACTGGCTAATCTTCTGACAGCCTGTGTGACACACAGCATTAGCTCTGTGTCACTGCCTACTGCACAGCGTCTCAGCATGTGTGTGCGTGCGCGCGCACGCATAATAGTAGTGTGTCAGCAAGAAAGCTGAACGAGCGCGTGTGGATATTTAAGCGTGCGCATTAGCCCATGTAACGAGATGCGCGCGGCGCTGTACACGTGTCTGCATGTCTGAGTGCGTGTATAGTACGTGTGCGGCCCCACGGCGCATGGCGACGGGAGTAAAATGGGCGGCCCGCATCCTGCAACCTCCGTCCTGCATGACCTCCTGGCTCTTAATTTGACCCTCCCCACCTTCCACCTTCCGCCACACCATACATGCCCCTTCCTGCACAACTGGCAAGGCATATGAGGAAATGGCTGTTAGAGTAACAGTTTTTTTAAAAGTAATTTCAAAGTGTATGTATCTACAACACATCTTGTTCCACATTCTCTTGCATTGTGAACAGCGGCAATAGTCAAAATTAATAGTCAGGCAGATTTATGTTACTGTAGCTTTATTCACGCTTGTTTTTTCGTTACTGTGAATGGCAGTATTGTAGTCACTCCTCGCCTTTTTGTCCAGTCCACCATGACAAGAATCACCTATTGCGCGCGCACACACACACCGTCCTTTCGCTCTTTTCAACTTCTCTACATTTCTTTAGCGGGCCCAGCCTGCCCCGTCTCCTCCTGAGCAATCCTGTTATCGTGGCTGACCCCTCACTAGATGTCTCGGCCTGCAAACAGATTACACCGACCAGCCATGAAGCACAACCCCCCCCCCCCTCCTTTTGAAGTGCAGGTGGAGAGATTGTGAGATCGCCTGGCTGCTAATAAGACGGCCACGCTGCAAGAAGTGCCAACCTTTTTGGTCTCATGTGATGTATGTTTCATAAATAAACATAACGGTACCATGGCGATGATAGACCTTTTTACATTTTAGAAAATGTGGAGAAACGGTACACTGCATTATGTTTAATGCTAATTTGTTAAATCAGGTTTTGCTGTGCCTGCAACAATCAAAACACAATCTTGAGACTTAATATAAAATAAAAAATATATACATTATGTTCAATTTTATGGTTAATATTTAATGGGACCTACATATTTTCAATGCCCCTGAGATTTGTGGATGAAACTCATGCTATGGTGATATACTGGTAAGTCACCTTTTCCTATATGCAGCTTTAACACAAGGCCAAACTATTTATTTAAACTGGATATGTTTTGCAGTGTGACGCTTTCGGTGGGATGTGAGATGTGAAAATGGTCCATTCAGTGTGTGGTTGAGCAGAGGCTGGTTGAGATGACTTTAAGTCTACTTCTAATCACTGGGCTTTTCAGAGCGGATAAGGGGAAGCAGAATGGAACCTTGGTTTGGAATGGAATTAAGCCCTGATAGAGCCTGCGATTACGTTGCTGGACTGTTATTTGATCACACCTGACTTAAATTGTGGTGAGATGTGCTATCTATGGACAAATCCCTTCTGTTTCCTTTAGCTTAGGCCAAATGACTACAACATCAATGCTAGAAAACAAAATAAAACAAATCATACAATTGTAAGTCGGGGTCAGATACAGAACACTTGCTCCAGGGAATTCCCTGCTACACTTTGATCCTTACAGCCTCGCTTATAATGCTAGCGTCTTTTGGCATTGCACTAACAAGTAGCTTCGTTGAACCGTTTCCATCGAATGAGTCAGCGCCCCAAGGGAACAGCCATTCACTCCTTCATTCATGCTAATTTCTGGTTCTATTAACACTCGTTCTGACCCACCTTGTTTTTTTTTTAGCACACGGGGTATAGTTATCTTGTTCAACCAACAAATCAGCCCAATTTTCATTGACTCATATCACATAAAAATGGAGGAAGGCTAGTAAAAAGGCAGCTTGCCAAAATCCTGTCAGAAGACGAGGCTTGATGGCTTATTCACCCCATGGCCTCCACATCACGTTGTGTTCGCCAGCTGTTGTTTGACAGTAAGGAAGCATTCCACGGACACACACACTGTATCACCGAACGAGGCTTGTCAGCAACAGACTACAGTGTTACGGCCTTTGTCTTGCATGTTGGTGCTGCACGCGTTGTAACAAAATGCATCAAAAGATGCGTATGTACAGTGCTTAGTAGTAATCGATAAAATACAATTGGTTGTTGCAGTGCAATAACAGTTATGTTAAATTAATGAGATATGATAAATACAGTATATATTTTAATGAAGAGTTTAATGTTCTATGACAAACATCATATTCATTGATTTCCACCATATTAATCCATGGGGGAAGGAGCCACTAAACAGCCCAGACTTGAATTGCAATGACAATTCCTGTCTTTTATTGATCTCTGCTAATTACAGCAGTCAATATAATCTGTGGCTTTCAGCCTTGCTAAAAGACACTTAAATTGAGCAATCGCCTCTAATGGCAGGTGATCAAATGATGGACTTGATTGCCAGAAAATGAAGGAAGAAAATATGGAGGAGAGTAAAAAAAAAAAAAAGATGTCAAAACTGAGATTGTATGCCTCTTTTTCCATTCTGCTTTATTCTACAGTGAATTAGGAAAGTTATCCATGCCTGCCGTTTGACGTTTTTCCAAAGAACTATCGTGAAGCGGTACAGTTCCACCCAGATCTTCCAATTGGTCCTTGTAGATCTGCCTATGCCAAATGCAGCACTCCTCTCTAGCAGTGCCAGGGAAAGTACACTCTGCTGCCTGCTCCTCCATCCGCACATGCAACAAATCAACTCCACACTTAAAATACATGTAAAAAAAAAAACACAGTCTTCACGTGCCAGCTGAGATTAACACACCCAGTACTAAAGCGCTGCTGCCTGCTTCTGATTGTGAGAGTGAGGCAAAGTGGCCAAGACCTAAGCAGATCGTCAGAATTAAAGCGCAAAATGAGGTATTGAGTCACCGATGCTCAGGGTGGTGCTGATTCAAGCGTCCACTTGGAAACAATTGCCCTACTTTGTGCCGAGGTAAATGACAGAACACATGGCATGTAAATAAAAGCAATAACAAAACATGATGCCAGCAGGTAGGCAGTGAATTACAATCAGGGCAATAATGCTGTGAACATGCCCAAATATGGAGGTGTTGACCTAAAAGAAATGTCCTTCAAACACACTAAATGTTGTATACACTTATTTTTACCAAACAAATCACAACCACTGTAATTCCAATCCAATCCACTTTATTTATAGAGCACATTTTAAAACAACTAAGTTGACCAAAGTGCTAACATTACATAAGTACATAGATAAAACAATGACTGTACACACATTGAACACCACAACAAGTAAGAGCATCATGACTAAATAAAAACTCAAGCAGATTTAAAAGCCAACTAGTAAAAGTGTGTTTTTAGTTGTGATTTAAAAACAGGAAGGCTAGGGGCCAGTCTAATAGAAAGAGGGAGCTCATTCCATAGTCTTGGGGCAGCGACTGCGAAGGCTCGCTCACCCTTATTTTTTAAGCCTTGCTCTAGGGACAGCCAGGAGATGCTGGTCAGCAGACCTTAATGACCTTGATGGGGAATAAGGCTTTATGAGTTCCGAAATATAGAGCGGGGCTTGGCCATGCAACGATTTAAAAACAAATAAAATAATCTTAAATCAATCCTGAAACGAACCGGAAGCAAGTGAAGGGATGCAAGAATAGGGGTTATGTGGTGCTTTTTCCGGGTTCCAGTAAGGAGTCGTGCAGCAGCATTTTGGACTAATTGCAGTCTGTAACAGACAACCATCTAACCACAACCTCCAACTAGCCCGTTCACAGATTAACAAAATAACCCTCCCCAAACCTAACAAAGTAAATGGCACCAGCGATGGGGATCCAGCCAAAATGAAAATAA
>JAODLL010000487.1:0-13978 GCA_026546735.1 Forbesichthys agassizii | reverse complement strand
ATCTATCTATCTATCTATCTATCTATCTATCTATCTATCTATCTATCTATCTATCTATCTAACGAACGAACGACTGGTCACCAGTAGAGGTATTGTCTCTGCATGCAGTCCTTTGCATTGAGAAATAAAATGAGGCAGACTGTCCATCAGAATCACAGTTCTCACGTCACCTGTTGTTTTCACAGCTTGTCAGACACCACTGTTTCCTATTTTAACAGAGCACTATAGCCTTTTACCCCCACAACAGCCAGTGCATAAAAAATATGTTTTTGTCCCACACCACTGTGCTGTCCCCACGAGCAAAAGAACCACCCCCAAAACCAAAAGCTGAAGATATGACAACACACAGGTCACCTAACAACATTTCTCCAGTAGGATGTGCAACACAAAAATTGCAGAGGATCCCCAGGTGCCCATGATGAGTCTTATAGGGCTGGATTACGGCAGGTAACGAGAGCAGTATAATAACCACAGGTGGTGCCACTTTCATCCTGCCTCTCACCTAATGAGGTCCTACCAAAAGCAGTTCCCACGGTTACAGTTTATTGTATAATGTATGAGGGAAATGTAATTTAGTGGTCATGAGAAAGTCTGAGTGAGTTCTCGAACCCATTACTTAATCTAATGATTTGTTATGTGCAATAAGAAATATATATTAAAATAAAGAAACAACATCACATTGAACTATTGTTAACATTTTACAGTATTATTTTACAAAACAGATTTCTTTACTACCCATCTCAGTCAATTGTAATTATGTATCATATCATTTTCTTAATGTTATTACAGAAATGCAGCCCAATAATGCATGCAATTTAGAGCAGAAAGTGATAGAGTAGATGGAGAAACACGTGTAAAATGATTATAACATAAACCCAATAGATCACATAATTCCCCAAGTGTTGTTAATCCTTCTCCAAGGTGAAACAAGATGCTAAATGAAGATTAGCATATACTGTATCTGGAATATCTAAAGCCATCACTGCTGTGTATTACTTCTATTACATGGTCTGATGAATTGAGATAGACTGGCAACAAAGAATAATTAAGATAATTAAAGTTAAAGCTAAAGCTAATACATTGCATGTAGGCTACACAGTTCCCCTTAACAAATATAATAGGATTGCCCCAGAGAGGCAGTCTCTTCGGGATACCTTTGCCGACAGACAAGCCTTCCAACGGTTCAACACAGGGGTAGCATACTACATTCAGAACCATGGGCAGCTCCAAGAGCAGTGTCACACTCATCCTCGTTAAAAAACTAAATGAAATGTTCCTCATGGAAGAAAAAAACGGCCTGTGCTGTTAACAGTGATGTCATGCTTCAAGTAGTCCACCGCACTATAGGTCAACAACAATGTCCTCTAGTTAACCTGCTCCCTTCTTCCAACTAATTGAAACTATAGCCTAACGGGAACATGAACTCCAACACAGAGACGTTTTAAAGAAATTGCTTGTCAAATGAACTTGGCCATTTCGATCTCGTGGGTAGATTGGATATGTTAGCCTGTTTAGCCTTTAATTTTGCATAGGCATACATGGGCATACATATATAAAACGAATCCTTCTGTGCGTTTATGTCTGAGCGTTGCTTTGCCAGATAGAAACAATGACTCTATGATGGCTTCTCGCTGTGCAGTGACAAGCAATTACATAACGTTAGAGAGGAGTGCTCTCATTAATATTCGCAACCATTTCGCAAAGATACAGCAAATGGAATGTCTGCGAATTCGTCCCAGTTCGAAGATCTATATGCTACCCTAAACAGCCATTATGTTTGGGCATCGGCGATGCCCAAACCTCTTTCATAAAAGCCTACTCCTATAAACTCATATAATGATATTGGCGCAATGAGGAAATATAAAATGGCAAACCTTGTCAACATTGACCACCTTTTTTAAGATTGCGGTTTAGGCCTTCTGTCTACTAGTATGTGTGGTAGCCTACAGTTTGTATGGTTCGTAATGTTTGTCGAAAGGATATGATTTTCATAACTAGTGAAAAGCACATGAACCACACAACCATGAAAAACAATTCGATGGAAATCAAACACCTGCAACGGTTACCATGGAGCATCATTTTCTACTAACATAATCTATGAAGAAGAATAACGACATAGCATGCGAACTTAAACACTGCACGTTTTATAGCCTAAGGTGAAACATATACAAAACGATCTTCATCGCTGAAATGTGCAGAGAGAACAATCTATAGTCTACACATTTAAATGACATGCACATGGCTTAAACAGTCACATTATCCAGCGACATTGCTAAAAGGCCTACATCTAAATTTGTAAATACCCTCATGATCACAAAGCTATCTTAACGGTATGAAATTATGAGAAATTCCTTTATCCTTCCATTGCCTCTTGCAAAAAAGACGCATAGTTGTTTTCAAAACGAATGTGTTGTGCTGAGATTACACCCAGACCGACTTACCAGCTATGGCGAGGAGACACTCTCCAAAAACCTATGCTGCAATATATATCTTTTTTTTTTATCTCCCTTGAATTTACAGAAGGTGACCCTCCGTTCTCTGCAAGACACTGCATCCACGAGATCACGAAGCACGCAGCAAGGGGGAGCTCAAAGGTACTGGCGCGCATTGGGGGATGGCCGTATACTATGGACGACAGAAATAGTCAACAATAACGCAATTTAAGTATGGTCTGAAGGTAATGTTTGGTTTTAGTATAGTAGCCTATGCCGTTTGATTCATTACCTGCATGCAGAATATCCCAGGGAATTATATCGTTTATCTAGTTAAACAGCATTGCAAGACATTGCAATCGACTATAGTAAGTGAGTGCTTAGAGACAAATATTTCAAGATATTGTCTAAACAGGTTAGGTTATATTGTGGTGGTCTAATTTTTTAATTATTAATAGTTTAAGAGAACAGGGGGAGCCCCAACTGTGACTCTTCTCCGGGCTTCTTCTGAACCAATAGGACACGAACGGGGGCGCGGTCCAAACTAAACGCCCACACGCACTCAGCTGCAGAGGAGGAACTCGCTGGAACAAAAAGAAACTGGCACTGACTGCAAAACAAACCATTTGCTGACGGATTAATCTACTACTGTATCTTACTGTACACATTCATCCCATAACGTGATTAGGAGAATGGTACAAGTTGTCACTGTATTTTGCATGATAACCTGTTGACCGTCCTATTTTGCAATTGCAATGTCCACGATTTGTTTCGATTTGTAGGTCTAGACACTAAATCGAATCGAGGCAGTTTTCACGATCAGAATGGTTTTATGCTGTTTTCCCGAGGAGGATGAGTTGTGCTTACATTATCTTGAGTAGAATATGTTTTGTTGCTGTAATAATACTCAGGCCTAGTCTGTGTATTTTTAAGATACAATGCAGGCTGTGTATTTCTCACGAAGTAGTCAGCTAGCCTACAGCCTACGTGGAAACTATTATAGGATGGATTACCTGAACAACAGATCATGATATGAAATGTGGGAACATTCAGGCAGAGCTCGAGTTTGCGTTGAGATTGTATACACTGCACCATTTTATTTTTAGCCTTGTGTTTTTGCCTAATTGGATAGGCTACGATCATCGCAACTGTACAGTGTGGTTTGCCTACCAGATTTAATGCATAAAGCTACCTAAGTCAAATAGTGTTGGCTTAGTCACAAACAGTGTTGGGGAAGTTACTCGGGAATTGTAATACGTTACTACTTCCTTATTACTCCTTCAAAAAGTAATAAGATTACTTTAATTATTACTGGGTATTAAAAGTAATTAGATATAATTAGTTATGTTAGTTACATTCCTACATTACTTTCACATTCACTATCTTGTCTCGCCCCTTCTGAAAAATGACAACCTGTATAGCCAGCTCGTTTTAGAATCTTTTTTATTGGAACAATAATTAACCTTATGAGTCAACAATCAGCCAAAGTGAAACCATTGCAGCCTCTCAAACCAGATGATTGGACAGTTTGATTTAATTAGCCTACCCTAAGTTTGCTAGGACTAGATAGCTCATTCTTGTAACGCAGTAATGCATCTTACTTGGATTAGTCATTGTAATATTATTACCGTTTTGGACAAAGTAATTTGTTACACTACTAGTTACTGGAAAAAGCAATAATATTACAATAACTATTTACTAGTAACTAGTAACTAGTAACAGCCCAACACTGGTCACAAATGATCCGGTTCTAATTGTATGGATCATTGGAAAGACCCTCCCAAGTGCTATGAGAGGCCAAAACAACTGGTCATTTGAGAGATATAGTTGTCTTGAACTATGCCTACAGCAAACATGATAATTGATTTAAGTTCACTAAGTCAATAACTGGCTTTGCACTGTTCTAAAATACAGTTTCTTTCTAGAAGCCTAATGCTCCTAACGCTGACAGTAAAACTAGTTTTAGGAAATAAAAATGTCTTATTTGTTTCTAACAAATAAATATCTATTTCTGAGTTTGTTGACATTTCTGACAAGCCGATGAAAGCTGAATAGCCTACATAGATGTGTTGCTTGATATGCAAATGACACAGCCTAGTTAAAATTGTTTTATTGGAAATGTTTTTGTAATCTGCCATCTAGCTATCCCGTCCCATTTATGGCTTGACAAATATTCTTGGAGCCACACAAGACGTGACTAGTCTTCCTAAGATTTTTCATAGCAAACTGAAAGTGCGCCAACATGAAAGCTTCACTTTGAGCAGATCTCAGTGAAGAGAAAGACAGCAGAAAATCCATATGAAGAAAGAAGAACCCAAAAGGAGAGACAAAGGTAAGTTAGCGTGGATCAGCAAGCATGTACATTAAGACAGAATAAACCAGTCTACAGGCCTACCCAGAGCATGCTGTTATAAATTATATCAAGTTGGTATATTTTTTTTACCTGACTGGGGTATGAGTATTCTGCAGTCTTCTACTGCCTTTACTGTCATTTGAAGGCAAGGGGCTGCAGCTGACCTACAACGACTTGTTTTTATTAAACCATCATGAAGTTGCAATTATCAAGACAGTCAGGATCCATGATTTCTCAATTTTGTATGCTTTAAACTAAATTCTTCTTTTTACCCTATAGCCTGCATAGAGAACTCTAATGGTCTGTTTGTTTGTTTTTGACTCATTCAAGATGAGCCACCATTTTAGTGGCACAGCACTATTCTCTAGAAGAATGTCACAAAGACATTTTCCCTATAAACTCATCTCAAACCAGCATTGTAGCAATAAGTCACATCTGCCATTTTCTTACTGGGTTGGGTAAAATACTTGTTTTGAGAGTCTTTGAGAACAATAATTTAACTGAAATCTATGCTATAATATCAAATTTTGAAAGAGTTTAAACTAATGTATGTTACAGTTTGAAAGTTATTATAATTGATTGATGCAAAGCTAATGCAAATGCTAATTGTTTAATTGTGTTGTATATCAGCTGCACACTTTTTTCATGAATGTAATATTGATTGTTTACTTAATATACAGGTAAATTTTAATATATTTTTTATATGGGCTACACTTTATTTTCTTGTTTTGCGGTGTAAACAATCTGCTTTAAATAAGTAATAGTTTATCAGCCTTTTTCTGTATTCTGATCAGCTATAGGTTAGCCGCCTCTTTAGCCAGTAATGGCTCCTGGAATATAATACAATTTATGGATATTTTTTCGCATTTCTAAGATCCCGCAAGAAGAACACAAAAAATAATAATGTACATATTGTTAGTTATAAAGGTGGACTATACTGTACCAATGTATTGTGTGTTAATAGTAATCTATTGTAATATTGCACATTCATCTGTTTTTGGAGTTACAAAATAAGCACAAAACAATTTGCTGTGTGGAATACTCACATTGCTTCACTTATAATAAGCCTACCTATCTTTTAATCTGCCTTATCAGTGGCCTTTTTAAATGTATTTTGTAATGATGTACTGCAGCCTTTACAATGTTAAATCGTTAAAATAGTTAACATATTCATATATGAATATCTTATTAGGTTGTATGTCAATGCATACTTTCTGACATTTTTATTTTTGAAAGAAACGTTTTTTCCCAATAACTTGGCAGATCCTGCAGCAGAAACTATAAGGTCCCCCCTATAGGTCACGAACCCCCTGCTGAATACCTCTGGCATACAACACTTTATTAGTGATATCTGCTTTGTGTTGGCGACACCTAACGTTGATATAATAACATTGCAACAACAGTGAATTGACACCAAAATACTGTGATTCACTATAATTTTGCAGAACAATAAAATATCAAAGTATATATCTACTTCATCTTTACGCATAAATAACGGAGATATGAGAAGACATGCGTGTGTTGATAAAGTATTATTTATTTAGCATTTCACGGTTATTTTTAAATTGCCCGTCTGTATGTGACGTCACGGGCTTGCTTGGTCATGCGCCACAAACTCTCACTCAAGGTTCCGTTTTTAACTTCAACTTTTACATGAACTATATAGATTCTGCACGATAACGGTGAGTACCACGTATATGTACATCTTGCAACTAAGCTGGTTTAATTCTACGAATTGACGTTAAACTGCATGCCAGGCTTATTTCCTAGCATAAATACGGTTAGCTAACCATTAAGTACAATAATAATTGAGTACCGACCGTACGGTAGCATTCTAAGACAGAACAAGCAAATATTAGCAAAACTGCTAATAATAACAAACAGCTGCAAGTTCTTATCTCGTCATTTTTTATTAGCCTTAGCCAAAGTTAACCAAATACAGCACTGTACAATCATCTGTCACTTGATACAGTACGGTAGCTATAATACCGTATTACCCAGGTAGGGTCGGTAATGGTGGCAACATCAAGGATCACATCTAGGACAGCTAGATGTGATCCTTGAGTAAGTATAAGCAAGTATATTGTTTGTGTATGTGTTACTCATTAACTAAAATGTAAATGTAAATATAAAACAAACGTCAACTTGAATCGTAAAGTAATGTAATAATGGTGACGTTACATTCGCATACAACGAACATTATGCATCAATAAAAAGGCTATATTTCGGAAAAAAGGGATGAAGCCAGCAATGTTTAAAGTCTTGTTTCTGTCCTATCCCCTTCGACACAATTGTCTCACAGTTTAGGAAGGGCAGAGACATGTGGGAGTCACATGAACGACAAGGATGAGGCATGAACAAACAAGATGAAAAAAACTTGAGAATACTGCTCTACAGTTTCTTCCTCATTGTTGCTTGTAAAGCACGCTGGCCCAACACAGGCAGCCCCGCCCTGTGTTACTGTACCTCAGCTGACCATATGCAATGAACAGCACCACTCAACCCCCTGCCATCATAGATGGAGATGTAGCAGTCAGCTATGTACTGGTGCCATTTTTCCTCATAACCATCATCGGCATAGCCGCAGCTGTGGTAAGTGTTTGGGTGTTTTGTAGGATGCTTTCTATTGATGTTGGCAGGGTTGCAGTGCTGACATAGCTGTTGTTTACTCATGACACCCTGCCACTGTCATCTGCAGCTGCATATTGTATTTAGTTTTGTAATGTTAGTTGTAAATAGCATGTTAGAAACTTTTCTTTATCATTTCATGTGTACTATATGTGTACTAACATGCACGTTTTATTTGTTTTAGGTAATGTACATACGTAAAAAACGAAGGTACATTGTTTAGCCTTTCATAATATGCATTGTTCCATAAAATGGACGTGCAATTTAAATTATATTCAATTTCCAATTAAGTCTGTTATTCCTCTAAGGATTTTGTTCTGCTCCACAGAATAGACAGGCTTCGACACCAGCTTTTGCCAGTTTACACATATGATCCATCAGAGGAGCTGAATGAAGCTGAACAAGAGATGTTGTGGAGAGAGGAAGATACTAAGGTATGTGGATATCCGTTGGTTAGGTGTGGGGGTATGTATAGCAGCGGGAAGAACAGTTAGTTTGCTACATTTAGTTAATCTGCTGTCAAACGATTACACACAATTCAAGGACTGTTGCACAACACACAAGATTACGCTGCATATTTGACTTTAATTTCTTTAAAATTAAATGCTTGTTTTTGTAGAAGACCATGTAGAAATGTATATATTCATTCAATTCAGACGAAGTGTGTGTAAAGTTTGTAAATCTAATAATCACATCTTTGAATGAAATGTTTTTAAAATATCTTAATCAGAACATATTTGAGTATTGATTGCATACCATCTTAACTCTTGTGTAAGAGTTAAGATTGTATGCAATATAACAGAATATGTGTGCTGATGAAAAGTTGTATTGATCCCTGTTTTAGATTTGGCCTAATCTAATGTATCATAAAATATCCACCCCTGCAGTAAAACCTATATTGTCATATGAACACTAGAGGGCAATGCAGTGTTGTTAGAACATTACATTATCCCAACTGCACATATTTCTCAATGTTTCATATCTTTGGGTTGGGTAACAGAAATGCAAACCCATTTCAAAAATAGTTAGGACAGTATGGAAAATGCTAATAAAAAAAAAAGTGTTTTGTAAATTCCATTCAACCTGTACTATATTGGAAACAATACAACAACACATTATTTTGTTACCTTGTGACTTTAATTGTTTTAATTGTAAATCTTTTTAGAGTGTTGATTTATTGGACCACAAAGCACACGTCCACGGTGCCACTGTTCATCTTATGATATGAGGTTAGCATTGCAAATAGTTTTTGAATAAATGACTATCATGTTCTCCAGGCTAAAGAGGAAAATCACTAAACAAACTTTCAGCAGCAGTAGGTCCAAAAGCCAGCCTCTGTCATGGTAAAGGAGTATGTCCGTTTTGATAGCATGGGTAACGTACACATCTGTGAGTGCAGTTAATAAAGAAAGCATATCAATATTTTGGGGCAACATATGTTGCTGTCCAGATGTGGTCTTTTCCAGGACATGTCTGAATGTTCTTGTAGGACAATGCAAATAGCATTGACTGCATAAGGAGTAGGTGCTAGAGGTGTGCAGGACCTTTTGCTGACATCATGAAGCACAAAATATGGCAACAAAGGATCTGTACAATTGTGCACTTGAATACCTAAATAATGGAGGGGGGAGGGGGATTCTACTTCATAAAAGTGTGTCTTTAGTGTCCACACATTTAATAAGTGTAAGTAAAGAAAAAAAATATGATGTTGTACAGTGGTAAACGCAACTGTCCCAACTTTTTTGGAGTGTGTTAGAATCATCTGTTTTTAAATTAGTATATATTTTCACAAAACAATTAAAGTCACAGTGTAATTCATAGTATAATGTGTTGTTGTATTGTTTCCAATATACAGTAATACAGGTTGAATGTAATTTACCAATCACATTGAGTTTTTATTAGCATTTTCCATACTGTCTCCAATAGAAATGCGTTTGTATACTAAAATAATTTGCTGCATCACAATCAATATATAAACTGCATTACAGGTTTGTGTTGATTTATGTTCCCAGATTGTACAGGGATGGGCAAGATCTTACCAACAGCGGCGCCCCCTTCTAACAAAAGATGTCAATGCATGAGAATGATTAAGAATTTAACAGGACTGCCAAATTCTGACAATTGGTGGAGATAACCATATCCCACAGATAGCTTGGGAAGGCATTCAATAATGTTGATAAGGACAAGCATGTCTTCGGTTTCTCTTGTTATATATATTTTTTTTATATTTTGAGAAGCTGTTTATTGTAAAATGTTGATGCCAATCTGTCAGCTGCAGCATTTAGAAGTTATTTATTTGTAATTATTTATTAACATTTTATAGTGTGGTGTTTAATCATTACAAAAGAGAAATGAGCCTTACAAAGATGCAGTTTTACTTACTTTTCTCAATGAATGTTGACATTGAGATAGAATAAGGCTGAAATTAGAGTATTTCACTTAAGGTATCAAAATAATGAATTATGTTCAGTTGAGTGATCCTGATACATGATGTACAAGCAGCCTTTATGATCTAATTTGACTACATCAATTGAACTACCCACCACACAACCAGGGTATCTATAGCCAAATACCTATGACTCTTGTCTATGCTATGACAAGTGAGTTCTGGGAGTGAGCTACACCAGTCTCCTCTCATCCTTATTGCTGAGTCGTGACTAGCATTCTAAAAATGCACTGTCTGAAAGGCATTACACCAACGTTAATGTACCTGCAGCTGAAGTCTGTTTTGATGAATGCCATAGTTCTGACTGTGTTCTGACTCAGGAAACCAAAGCTTTGCTCCCCATCCTTTATGCTTGTTATATGTTTCATTGCTCTTTCCTCACGTGGCATACTGGATATGAATGTAGTTAGAATTTAACTGGTATATGGTGTGGAGTTACACCACTCAAGTTAGCAATTCATTTTTATAATTGTATTCTTATTCAATTTCAACATCCAAAATACTGAACATTGAGTGCTTAGTTATTTAGGTTTGCACCCTCATCGAGACTAACTTTTTGAAGTGCACTAACTGTGTATTAGGTGCAAATAAAGTACTAAATCATGCAATCTTTCCTTTAAGCAATTGATAGTCACATACTGCTTTTGCAAGAACAGTAAACCTACCAGATGGAAAAGATAACCTAAACCTACATGGCCTTAGCTGGGAGAGTCTTTGACACGTGACCAAACCGTAAATTATTGTCTTTATTGACCAGCTCTGGATAAAAATGTTCATAGGTCACCATAGAAATATAGACATTGTACATAAAAAATAAGACCACATCCTTTTGACTTTACAGTATATGAACCTGTGAGGGCTTTTAAAATGCAAATATACCATAATAGACTGATGAATATGAAATGATCTGGCTGGATGAAATCTGGCTGAGCTGTGTGAGGCTAAACACCAGGATGACCAAAAATTAAAGAGACAATAGTCTGTAAAAAAAAAAGTAAGCCCATGCATTTTTGAACTAACAATTCAGTGCACCAGTTTTATTAAAAATGGAGAAATACCTGCTAAACTACCACAGTCAGCTGACAGGTTTCCCTGACTTAACGTTAAACAACCTGTAAGCTCCGTTCATGAACAAGACAAGCAGTGGGTGTACCTATAATATATATACACACACCATCACAAACTAGACAGTCATCTCAGAATACCTCATTACAGTCAGTTTAATTATATATATATAAAAGAAACTTAATCTTTAAAACTCTGGCCAGAGGTTACATTAAACAACAAACCAGTTAAATGCAAATATATGTAAAGTAAGCCATTGTTGAGAGGTATGAGATTCCAGGCTATGGAGTGCCTGCTTGCAGTTTTCCGGGTTTCGTAACTAAAGTTGTAGCAGCTCAGGTCTGAAAAAAAACCCCAGTAATTGTACTGTGACAAAGACTTCCCTGACACTTAAAAATACACATTTCTCCTGTAGCAACTAGCCCAGGACACACTTGAAAGACCAAAGAACACATTTGTTTTTGCACTACGTTATGACAAAACACGCATACTGAAGCCATGAGAGAAAATGGAATGAAATTTGTAGTCTTATTGGATAGTAGTGCCACTATCCTCTGACAATCAAAGTCCTTGTTTGGCCAATTGCATTCAGTGAATTGTTTGTACACATTAAAAACACAGTAGAAACTGAGATCACATGAAGCCACCAATGTAACAGTTGTAAAAGCTCCCTGAAAAACAAAACTGGAAAAAAAGAAAAGTGACTGTTGCAGTCCAAAAGTCTGCCTACCGATCCTTCGACTGTTTGCCTAAAGCCAGTAGGTTAAGCTTTTAATGTCATGATGAGCAGCACTCATGTTTTGATGGTATGTGACCAAGAGGGTCTTAAAAAAATTAAAACACAAACACACAAACAGCCAGCCTGACCTGACTATACACACACAAACATTTCATCATGTCACTAGAGACTAATAGTATTGTGTGAAACTAGAACACATTTCTGATTGGTAGGGTGGTGTAATTCTCTACTAGTGAAATAAGGGTTCAGTTACACACAGAAGTGAATAAATCTATAATTAATTACCTAGTAATCTAAAAGCGCACCCCTCCATTCAAAAAATAAGATGTAAAAGAGAAGTTTAATAAATCCACTTCACTCACACACAAAAAACACAGCAAATATAGGTAAAATGCACCTTTGTCCAGTACAAAACATGGAGAAAATCTATATGCCCTACCATCTCAGATGCGGGAACAAGTAATATTAAGCAGTGAGGAAAAAAAAAAAAAGTCCTAGTAGAAACCATCATTCAGGAGAAGTAAAGTCCACGCTCCTCTGAGCACTTTCGTCCAGTATAAAAGACTTGCAGTAACATGACAGACAAAGTACTGTTAACCTGCCATGTCAATTCTTTGATAGATATGCTTGAGAAAGGTCCGTTTATCCAGTGCTGTGGCATGAGGAGATTTATATACTTTGTTAACCCTTCTTTGGGTAGAAGGCCTGGTCGTCATGATGTGGTGGCACTGGTATTGAAGATACAGCCCGGATCTGGTTAACAGTTAAGTCAGTATGTTGAGCGAGGTAGTGAGAGTTGTGAATTACTGCTCTTCCTCATCCTCTTCCTCCGATGATTCTTGGGATTCCTTTTTTTCTTCCTGCACAAAAAAAAATAAATGTATAAACATGAAAAACAACTTTGAACAGCTAATGACTCATGCCTCAGTTCTGGCAGAATACCAAGTAACAACATTAGACACAATGAGTTCTACATCTCCTTAATAAACTACTGTTATATAAATACCACTAGAGTGAGGCATGGTTGTTTTGAATCTAGTGATTCATAAGAGTGATGACTCATGAGGCACCACCTCCCATTTAATTCCTGAGATGTTCATTCAGAAAAATGATAAATGTTTTTAAAAAAATGTTCCCCTCTGACTAATGCAACCGGTGACTCCTGCGGTACGTCCAAACTACTACACACTACTGATGCTACAAGACCAGTTTTCCTGCCAAACAGCATTACATCTTTCCAACATTGTTGTGTTTCAGTAATTTCAGAAGTTACAAAAAGTGAATAGATTAATACGCAACGCTGCATCTCATAACAAATAAACCCACCTCCTCCTTCTTGGGTCTTCCCCTGCGTTTGGCTCCTGCAGAGGTGGCTGCGGGTGATTTCTACAAAAAATGAAGATTAAAAGTTTTTACATGGAAGCACCAAAAAAAAAAGTCTTGGATGTTTGTCCCAAATTCTGTTTTTCTTGACAGCAAATATGGCTAGATTGTCAATGTGGCGCTGCATTTACCAGAATTATTATTATTATCATCATCAACTCTTGGTAAAAAATAAACTGAAAATGTGAAAACTGGGATGTCCCTCACTGCCTACAGATGGCAGTACAACCTATAATCAGACAGATGGAAAAGGGCAATGGGTTCATTGGCCATTATCTGGAAGGCCGACAGGAACTGCACACAGGGCACTCCAGTTCGCTGGCCACCTGGTCTGAGGCTCAGAGACAGCTGGTGAAACTGAGCAAGAGACAAACCCTACCAGCTTAGAAATATATATATATATCATGTATGCGTAGATACACGCATATGCTGCGTGCATGCACGCACACACACACACACACCGCATCTTAGACAGAGCCTGCAGAGGAGCTCGAAGGCTGGAGCAAGGGAGAAATCAGCTGTTGCTATGGAGATGACAGGGAGAGAAGAACTAGGGCTGTGTGTAGTGGTGGGGGTGCTTAGTGTCAGCTTGGAAACAGTCTTGTGGCCTCTGCACCTGCACCACACTACGCACGACAAGCTGCAGGAAGCTGGAGCAGAGGAAGTACATGAGAGTCTCAACAAAAAAAAAAAAAAAAGTTTTAAAAAGTAAACAGATATTACAGCGGAAACCCTTAGCCCATTTGCTTTCCTCCAATGGGTATTTTGAAACCTTTAGAGGAAAGCAGCGGTTACCAGCCTACAGTTAAGCCAATAAAGCATAAAATACAGCAGGATATCCTTTATAAATGTTAGTTAGCTACCGTTATAATCCAGAGGAAGTACTCTGTGTGTGTGTGTGTGTGTGTGTGTGTGTGTGTGTGTGTGTGTGT
>JAODLL010000486.1:0-13979 GCA_026546735.1 Forbesichthys agassizii | reverse complement strand
TATATTTGGTGTGTAAGAGAGAAAGAGACAGTGAAAATACATGAGAACAAAGTAGAGAGAGGGAGAACATGTCATCACTCTTGCTGATGTGTGCTTGCTAGTGATGTTATTCATTTGCTCGTCAAGTCAGTGGTTGTAAATGAGCTGCGAGAGCAATGTGATTAGTTGCTGTCAATGGAGGGGGGGCTTATCAGGGTGTTCTGCCAATCAAAAAGTACTAGATGATTCTGTACTTCTATGCCATGGTTTATTAGTGTTTCAGTTTGATTGGCTGACTGGCATCATGTTGTATTTCATAAAGGAATGGATGCAGAGAGGATGAACACATTTGACATTTGAAACACGGTGGTTATGAGGATACCAAGTAACCTATAGGCCTACAGTACATCATAAACCACTTGGTAAACATGCCAACATGAAATTGGTAATAACACAAGCACACAAGCTACTATAAAAGCAAGATACAGATATGTGGTTTTAACCAAACAGCAATCTTTAATGCTGAAACATGACAAACAACAATACAATCCCCATGGACCCTCATATTAAAAAGTCAAACTTTACAGCAGATATAAATGTTTACAGATGCCTACAAAAAACATGTTTGGTCTAATTTCCCCATGCATGACAACTGTACATAGGATGCATATTTATATAACTTAGGTGAAAACATACATATACATTCTGTATACACATTTATCCAATTATTGTGGAGCTGGAAGTAATAGGTGGAGTCAGGCAGTGCCAAGATGGCGACAGCCAGAGCCAGCACAGCTTCAGCCTCATGTCAAACGTGTTATGGGTGACATCATAGAAGGTTTGGCCATTTACAGTATTTATACCTTCTATAGTTGGGACTCATGATTTCTGGGTATCTACGGGTTTAAACATATTCCCTGCTGCTGTTTAAACATTCACACCTGCATTGTCAGTGAATGAGCAACTGCATTATTTTGGAAAGGACAACAAATGCTCAATGCTCTTACCTCTGTCTGAACCAACAATGAATCATTCCACCACCAAACATCCATACAGCATCTCTCTTTTTCTCAAACATCTGGCCTCCTACTGGATGACCTACAGTACTGCAAATAAGTACTGTATTTGTGTTCTCACATGGAAATTATAGAAACAGCTTTCAAAACAGCTGCACAGTTTCAGAATAGCCAGGTTTAGTCATCCAACACCTGCTAATATCATTGAATCACAACATTTTTGGATTCTTGTATGGCTCACTGATAGACATACATTCATTAGGTTATATATATACTTGAAAGTTCACTCTAAAGCATTGTTATAATTTACTATGTATTTTATATTTAGTGCCCTCGGGATATACCATTTGAAGAATCAGTAACCTCCCACTTATACATTACGTAAAAGCACGTTCGGCAGCACAGTCAGATGAATAGGGAGGGTACACTCTAAATAATAATAATAACAATAAAATGAAATAACAAAATAAATTATAAATTATAATAAAAGTAATTGATTGATTTAATTTCTTATTTTTGGGTTCATGCCCCCCTAAAAGAGGCTTTTGAACACAACATAATACATGTAGTCACAAAATGGACAAAAAATAAAAATGTTCACATTTCTACTTGTGTGAAAGCTTCCACAGGCCTCCAAAAGACAACAGTAAAATGTAAAAATGCACAGAGGTGTTTCAGATAAGGCATGTTCAAGCTACTCAGCCTCTGCTGGGTCTATATGAAACCTTACGTCTCCAGCCGATGGTGGGAATATACAGTACAGGAGGATTAGATTGATCCCATCCACTTTGCACCTTATGGAGTTAAAAACAAGATGGGCAAACATCAAGATGTAGTTATCACCATGCTATTAACCACAATGAGTGTAGGATAACAGATTTAAATAAACTGAAGTAAATTGCAGGTAAAATAATCTATATTAGCAGACCATAGAACCTTTTCTTTCAGCAACTAGCAATTATAAATGTAAAATGTTGACACATTACTGTATGTGCAGTGCTTTAACTCTCCAATACCTTAGCATAACATGTTCAAATAAAAACAACTGCATCTGCCTTTGTGTTTTAATTAGCAATATTGTATTTTTTAGGACCCCTACAATGCTAACAATGAACGGCTATTTGCTCTTTACACTCTGGTAGCAAGATAACAACATTGTCCAGCTCTCTCAGGTGATCCAGAGATGGTGACTTACCAATCTTCAAGGCAATTCAGCCTCTGCTGGCCGTGATATATTACACCAGACCTGGCAAACGCTGTTCCACCAACATCTAATTGTCTACAGGTTATAGTGTCCTAAATAGGACAAATAGTGCCGAGTCAGTGTGAAGGCAGGGATGTGTCAACACCTGCCAAGTTGTGTAAGAGGCTGTAGGGCTGCAGTGATTAAAGTCATGAATCACCAACATGGAGGTCTTGCGTGTTAGCATCATCCCACAAACAAGTTGGACACACAGACATCATTTTAGTCCCTCATAGCCCCTGAATGTGTGTGTGTGTGTGTTTATATGTGTACGTCTATGGGATAAACCTGGCTGGTGTGTGAGGCAGTGCAAGACAGAGAGCGAGAGATGTTTCATTGCAGATAGGCATACTCAAGCTCTGGTTTTACACTGGACTGTATAAATGTGTCCAATTTCATTCTGATTCTGGAGCCTTCACAAACAGTGCTCATAAATCTCAATGGTGGATGTGTATTGATGCCGTGTGGTTGCCTGAGCTGAGGTGTGTGCGTGTGTGAGTGAGAGAGAGAGAGAGGGGGGGCAGGGGAGGGCAGGGCAAAAAAATGCAAGACAAACAAACAGACAGACAGACAGACAGACAGACAGACAGGAATGCACACTGGTAGTGTATACTCACATACATATATAGAGCAAAACAAGACAAAACACGCAACCGAAAGACAAAGAGAACATCAACCCCTCTAACATCTCTAGCATGAACATCTATCTTTCCATTACGGTATCCTCCACACTGATCCTCCCCCAATCACGATCGGTCAATACTGTACACATCATGCAGTATTGGATGGGAAGCAGTCCCCAAATTAGAGAACATAGTGGTGTGTTCTGCTTTATTTGGCACAGCAGCACACTGATACATGTCTGCCTGCCATAACGTCACTAGACATCTGGGGAATGCCATTGGCAGCAGATTCTGAACAGCAGCGGTCTCCAACAGCGTGCCGTGGAATGCGGCCCGGGTTTCTGAATCCTTTAGTCACTAATCCCATTTTAGTCTCGCTTTATGTCAAACTGTTGCACAGATGCCATCCGAATGTTATTTATTTACTTTATTTTTTGTAATAATAATATTGATATCAAATGTGCTCTACAATAGCTCAATAATAGCAACAAACAACTATTTTCTGTGTAAAGATAAAATGGAGTAATTGTGTCCTAAACAGACAAAATGACAACCAAGCTCTTGATCTTTGTTTTTACGGCCCTACTGTTCGTGCGTGTGCGTGCGTGCGCGTGCGTGCGCGTGCGTGCGCGTGCGTGCGCGTGCGTGCGCGTGCCTATGTGTGTGTGTGTGTGTGGCCCACAAATAATTTGTTTAGGTCTGAGATGCTGGTGTGCTTAGTTTGACATCTAGTGGCAGAACGTCATTTAGAAACACTTTAAGAAAACATATATTTATAACCCTCAATATATATATTTAGATAATAACTGCATGATAAACTTGGAAACTGGGAAAACAAGACATCATGCATTTTCCCATAGTCAAGAATTAGATCACTAATTACCTTTAACAGCACGTGTTGATATCTTGGACCAGGTCATATAGTTTATAGTGTATCTGAGCAAAAGGCTTATTCAAGGTTCAGTACCATAAGACCTCTATGCCAATGTGACTTTTAATAATGTCAGCATTTCAAACATAAAGGTAAATTACCAGTTGGTGCGATCGCAGTGCGTGTGAGAGCATAGTCTAGTTTATGAAACTAAAAGAGAGGAATATGTCTAGTCTCACATGGAAGTGGTCTGATCCCCCATCACATCATCTCAGTGGTGGTTCCCAGAAGCAGCAAGACACAACCTACCAAGTCTGTGACTCACACCGAAAGAGTCCATCCATCTGCTTAGACAGTCAATAATCTATATTTGATCAACACTCAGCGAGCGTTGATCAAACTCACAATCTGAATCTAATCTGATTGACTGCGTAAGTGGCCCAGCTGGAGGAAATGTATCAGCTTCAGTTGTGCTGTGAGGCTGGTGAATTGTAAAGAGTAGAACTAACTTTATGTTTGAGCTTGGCAGGGGGGGGCCTTGGCGGGCTTTGTGTTTCTTTTAACAGCAATTCTTAGTATTATGATTTGAGTCATACAACTCTGGATACCCTATTTCTATAAGTCAACTTAGTGACTTAGAAATAGGGTATAACCACAACAGTGTGAAAAGTAGGAGAGAAGTTGGAAAAAAGTAGGAGAGAAGTAACGCGAGACAAAAGCAGCAATTTTAGCAGCAATTCATAGTATTATAATGCTTGTATACTATAATGTTATACAATACATCTCTGGAAAATCCATTTCTAAGTCATCTCTGTGACCTATGGTTTCCAACAATACCAGTTTTAAAGGTAATGAAGGGGGAAATTAAGGTCAGGCACTAGTGTTATTAGGACTAGTCTCTAAGACGTTATTATTTTCACCCCACAGCAATGTCTTCATCTGTTTAATAGTGAAAACATGCCTAAGTCTAAATTGTTTATATATGATTAAAATACACAGAACATGCACATTCAGTAAATAGAATACTGATTATTGATGCCTCGATCAACAGATCATAACTGTAAATGTGTATTTGTATTATGAACTCCTTTTACTTTATTGCCAAGTCAAATAAAATAAACTATTGTTTAAGCCATATTGGTTTTTTAGTTAATGTAAAGAAACGTGTATTATATTGTAGAAACTGTGAACAGCATGTTTAGTGACCCTAATTCTCATTATTAACCTATCTATCTTATCTTATCTTATCTGTATCCCCTGGCCATTGTAGTTGTTTCCCAGACGCTGTGATAGATGAAAGAAACATAAATTCAAATAAATGGTCTAACTTAGTAGGGAGCATACAGTATGTATGTTGTAATAACATATGATGACTATATATTACTGTCATATTTTATATGTTACTGGCCCTCCCCTCATAATGTTGTCAAGCATCACACATAATTGCAGCATCAGTTTATTGGGAGATGTTTGTGTTTGGGAAAATGATCAATTCCTTTGTCTCTGGGTCTCGCTGTGTGAGATTGGCAGAGATGGCAAAGGAGCGAATATTTGGTAGAATTGCTGGACAGAGGAAACTGGAAATGAATACAAAACGTCGGCATTTCAGTGACAGGTTACAAGGCCATAATTTACTTTTCAGAATTTAACATGTCTGTCATTGATTAATGGCCTCACCGAGGAGGGAACCATGTGCATGCGTGCGTGCGTGCATGCAACACACGTTGCAGGGAAAACATTAGTTTTTTACAGGAAGATTTTCGTATAAATGCATCCTCTTCCATAATCACCCACCAGTTGGTAATAAGGAAGAGAATGTTTTTTTTTATCAAAAGTTAATTACATGCCTATTGCATAATACATATATACAGTATAAGCAATCATTTCATCAGCTGTCCACCACTCCAGTGACTTGGCACTTAGTTGTAAGCTGGGGGAGGAATCTTGTCAAGTGTGATCGATTGCTGGGGGTTGGCCCAGTCAGAAGGTGACATTGACAGGTTGGCTTTTGTGTGTTTTCTGAGATAAATGAATGCTTAAGCTTATTGAATCTTGAAACCCCCGGGGGCAGACATCGTGTTGCCTCTGCCCTCTATGAAGTAAGTCATGAAACTCATTAATCTGTCACAACACATATGGGAGAGAGTGTGGCATCTTAACAATTGGAGTGGCATCAAGACAATACATACATTATATTTTCCTCTGTGCCAAACAATCAAAAATGTGTTATCCCAACTTGCTTTAACGTGCAAGAATTTTGTTGAATAAAGATATGGATCTCTGACAATTAGTTAGTTAGTTAGTTAGAAATACATCAGGGTCCAGGGATGTACACCTTACTGTAATTATCAGGTTCTCAACTATTCTGATAGACCCAGCATGTCTAGACATCCTTGAAACATCAATAATTGACATAGCAAACCATAACTTACCTGTAGCAAGCAAGACTTAACATCTTGCTCGGTCAACAGGGAGAGTTACAGAACTGAATTTGAATTCTGTTCTGACTAGACTCACACATGTAGAAGGGGATGGGTGATTAGTCTCTCTCATGCTCAGTTAAAAGTGAAGTTAGCTATCGCAAGCTAATTGTCATCTAATACACTCTATCATATTCACCAAATTTCTCCTTGCATTTCCCTAGCTTACTGTTCTCTGCGCGTGTTGTAAAAAGAATTGAATACTTCTACACAGCCTTGGCTCCGTAAATAGGAACATAAAAAAAGTGGCAAACAATTCTCATAACAAGAAAGCTGCAGTACTACAGTATGCTTTCTTTCAGAATGCGCTTCAATGTGTGAGGTGGCACTGCAGAGGAGTATTGTTTTGAGTTAGTCGAAGTTATCAGTGTGTTCTCGAGAATAACTAACTCTGCCTTTAATGGCAAATAATACATGGACTGCATTTATATAATGCTTTTCTAACCCACAGGCCACTCAAAGTGTTGTAGTGTACATCACCGCCTCACATTCACTCATCCAGAGCTTCTCCTCCTGCCATCCACTGCTTCTGGTGAATGGCATCTCTGTGATGTGTTATCATCTGCCAGGTATGGCTCTTTATGTGGATTAGATTTGAGATGAAGGGAGAGTGGGAGGTCACAATGAGTTAGAAATGGATGCACATTTGGATATGTATATGGATATGGATGTACATTTGGATATGTATATGGATATGGATGCACATTTGGATATGTATATGGATATGGATGTACATTTGGATATGGATGCACATTTGGATATGTATATGGATATGGATGTACATTTGGATATGTATATGGATATGGATGTACATTTCTATACTGTATGTATTTTAATAAGGTCTGGCCACTCTTTATTGAGAAGTTTTAACAGTCGTTGCCTTCTACTGGTTTATAGATTGGTTAATTTTGAAACTATTGGACAATGTTACAACTGTTTTATTCATCTCATCTAGACTAATTTTGAAACACGCTTTACTTCAACGTCATCTCACCAGCCCACCCTGAATGGTCTGTGTGTGAAAACAGGGTTTCCAGACTATATTCTCATCAAGTGTGTGAGTGTGGCGGAGTGATGCTATTAAGTGGCAGTAACTAGTTACTAATAACTAGTTACTGTAATATTATTACTTTTGCCAGTAACTAGTGTAACTAATTACTATTTCCAAAATAGTAATACTGTAATATTACAATTACTAATCCAAGTAATGCAGCAATAACAAGTATAACAGCAAGAACAATATTTATTGTCCTAGCAAACTTAAGGCAGGCTAATTGAACCAACCTGTCCAATCATCTGGTTTGAGAGGATACAATGTTTTCACTTTGTCTGATTGTTGACTTCTAAGGTTCATTATTGTTACAATAAAGAGGATTCAATTCTAAAATGAGCTGGCTACACTGGTTGTCATTTTTCGGAAGGGGTGAGGCAAGGTAGTGATTGTGAAAGTATGGTAAAGTAAATAGGAATGTAACTGCAACTAGATACAGTAGCACAAAGTGAAAACATAGTACTTTAAAGACAAGACATGATTGGACAGGCAAGTTATGTGTTGGCTGCCAACAGGCCACAGCCTGCTCCCTTCATTTAATAACACCTTCATCCTAATCATTATTTTTCCAGATTTGTCATGTCTAAGAGAAACTTTCCTGTGCTGTTCATGGAACATTGAGATCCTGTTGGTTTACCGTCTGTGGTTTCTCATTATGTAAAGCTGAACTAATTATAAACTAATAAAGTTTATAATTCTCTACTGCAAAACAAACCTACCTATACGGGTACAATTAAAGTAACCTGAGATTCGCCCCAGGTAGTTGTCACACACAAGTGCAGAGTCACTGACCTACACAGGCTCTCACTGATCCTCAAACAAAACACTTGGAAGCTTGTGAATGCTGTGGCGAGTGTGCCGAGAGTCTACTCAGCTGTTCAGACGATTTGACACAGCTGTGTCTGCCTTCCATTTCCCAGGGGATGAAGGCGTCGCTATCAAGCAGAGGTGAGGGGGTTAGCCGTCATGGCCACTGCAACGATGGCTCTCACAGGCATGCAGTAGATAGCAGACAGGCTCATGGGACCAATATACTGGCTAAGGGCTATCTGATTCACTGAGCAAGAAAAGGCATTTGAGGGTAGACAATAGGGGATGGTGCTGGAAGGTCACAGGCTTGTCTCTCTGTTTCGGCGCTGCATACTGTAAAGTGGGTTCAAAGAAATGTGTGTGTGTGTGTGTGTGTGTGTGTGTGTGTGTGTGTGTGTGTGTGTGGTAGGTAGTGTGGTAGGTAGTGTGTTTGCCTGTATGCCGTATAATGAGGGCTACTTACAGTGTAATGAGAGATGTGGTCAGATATTGGAGGAGGTTTTTACTCCAGCACAAAGCATCCGCTGGTTTGGAATGGCATTATTGATCAGCCCCATGGAGCGGTGCGACATGTCGGTACAGGCTACATATTAGAAGGGGGGGATGGCTACTCAAATACACAGCTCAGGTGACCCGAGCTGATATCAGCGACACAGCAGCAGAATTGTGCAGTACATGACAGCAAACACTGCAACTGTACAAACACACATAATGTAGCTGAGCTATGTCCTTAAGTAGATCATATGTGGCAATGTGGCTGCAAACTACAGACCCAAACAGCACTGCTGAACATGGACTTAATCATCATTCAGGGGACCGCATTCCACATTGGTTTACCATCTTCAAAATTGCTTCTTACGTCTAATCTAATGGTATATACAGATTTTTATAGAAACGGTCTCATTTTAAATTATAATGATTAATAATAATAATAAACCTTGTTCCTCACCAAAACACAATAGGAAAAATGTTGCCAGCCAGTGGGTATACGTTCCAAAACCTTCTGGAGAATACTTTTATTTATTTATTAAATATATAAAATAGATATTGATTTATTTAAAACAAGGAAAATGAAAACTAATAATAATAATAATTCAATAATTCAATAACAATGTTGTAGTAATGTTGTAGTAGTTGTAGTAGCAGTCAAGCAGTGCAAGAATGCCCATTTAGTTAAAGGCTATTTTGTAGATAAGTTTTTAACTTTTGTTTGATGTTCTTCTCTGACATCTATACAGTATGGGTATTGTGTTCTATAGCTTTGGGGCATCAATGCTTTTTGCTCTCATTGCAAGCCCTCAATAAACCAGTGTCCGATGGCCACAGTGTTCTTGCACAAGGGATTTACTGTAGTAATCTTGGTTTTAATCTTGGTTTTAGAAGGACCTTCAAATCAAATCTAAATGTTACTGGTAGCCAGTGCAAGGTAGCTTGCATTAATACTTGCCTTGATTCTTATTCATATTATTGTTTTTCTTTGTTGTAAGGCTCTTTGTTATAGCCTATACAGTAACCCCACCCCACACACACACACACACACACACACACACACACACACACACACACACAGTGAACACTGCAAAAACCCTTCATCTCCCACAGTGATCAATGCATCATATTGACTACCTTTCACATACCAGCTTGTAAATTATGCTCTGCTCTCCCTGACCCCTGTGTGAGAATGGTCCACTTACTTATCCAGACCATAAACCCCCACCAAATACTAATGCATGCACAAATTAATGCAATGTTCACACTAGTACTAATAAATGTATGTACTTTTCACTCTGTCCACTCTAATCCAGTGTTATCTACCATTGAGTTAGCTTTTAAAGAAGCCTTTCCCATGTGGATACATCTGAAAATGCTGTTTTTTCCCATCCTGTCTAGACAGCAATAACGAATTATCAGAAATGCATTGGCATGTCATATCATAACAATACTCAACACTTGGTGGACGAGTAAATACAGATGTACAGTAGTTTCCCTGGTTTTTGTTTACAATCAGATATATATTATTTACCTTTACTTATTTTGTACATAACGTCTCTTTGTGCAAGACTAAATACATTTTGCACACTGTCTCGGCCAAGCTCACTAGCACCCATACAAGGAACGTCTGATTTGGATGATGGATGATTTTATAATTTGGGATTTGTGTGCAGACATCTATAGATTATATTGTCTTTCAGTATTTGCAAATTAGTGTCAATCAAAAATATTATTGTACCCATTTTCTATAATTGCAAACAGTAGATGCAATAAATAAAATAAAAATAAAACGAATGTAACAATGCAAATACCAAAAGTAAAATAAAAGCCAAATATTCATCAAAATCCTCACAGACTGCTAAAGGTGTTTTTGCCAGACCACACTCAAGCAATAAAACAATTTGTTGCTAGGAGACACAAGATATGTAGTGAACACATGTATAAATGTCACAGGTCTTTTTTCCAGCATCACCTTTAACAGATCAAATACTGTATTTTTCTGCCTGTTAAATCTCAGATCCCCACATCCCAGATCCCCACATATCTCTGGAAACCGACAGCCGACTGCCCATTAACAGTTTTTTATAGTTTTTTATTGTATCCTATTGAGATACTTGGTGTTACTTGGGGCCTACTTTGCATTAGCAAACGCATGTTAACATCAAACTCAAATCAAAAACAACTCTGCATCAAGGCCATAGGGTGCTCAGAAACTCTGTCGCACACATTGTAAACGCATTGTGAAACCTATAGGGCATTGTTGTAAGCGGTGTGCCACTTGTTTGGATTTCTTGCTAGCACTGTTACTGCATGTTTTTGACAATTTTACAGGGATTCTTGTCATCTTACTTGTATAATTTTATTCGGTAAACATTATCTTAGTCTATATGTTGTCATTCCACGTTTGTATTTTTAATTAATATTTAGTCTACATGTTAACCTTTTTATTAATAAAATTAATTGTGCCAACTGTCATAACATTATTTTTTCACAGACGCTGTAAATTGTTACAGATTGGTAGCATATGCTATTTTGCCTGTTAGCACAATATTACATGTATATCTTTCCTTAAAATAATAAATTCCTCAATTTCAGCCTGGTAGCACAAAACAAGTGGTTTTCACTCGTCAAACTATCCTACAACTATTTCGGCCATATTCATTTTACTGCTACGGTAGGATAATCTGACAAGAAGGACAGATCGACAGAACACCGGAACACAGGCGCACCAGCAGGGGGAGTTGCAAGGCAGTGGGTCGTGACAGTAGGATACCAGATTATTCTTTAAACACGCATAGAGAATGGTAAAATAGCGTATTGCGAGGGGATATTTGGTGAATTAGACAAAGTGTATTCTTTTACAGTTGCTAACTATACCTATAAAATGTCATTCATAAGCAGAAAACTGAGCATGTATACCTTTATTCATAGCAATTAAATCAATGTGGAGGCAGAGCATATAGGTGTTTGTTTTGATGTTGAGTTCCAATATCTACAATCTTTCTCCAGCATCGCTTACCTCACCTTTAGCTGAAAATAGCTATATAGCATTTACTGTGAGGGCTAATATGCTGCTACTCAGGTCAAATAGTTAGCTAGATGGCACATTATGTAATTTGGTAAAGATTTAGTCAATGCTACTAAATCGAACACAAAAACACCAAAACTTAATTTAACCAAAACTTAAGATTTGTAGAGGTTTTCGGGTCTCACCTTCTGCTCACTGGGTCAAACTGAATCTCTCTGTTGTGATCTAAACAAGACTGGGCATATTACTGAGTAAGTGCCAGAGGGTGCACTAAGTAATCATATATTTTATAGCCTATTTTTAAACTACAAATACAAACACTAAAGTAGCCTATTTTGTTACAAAATATGAAGCAATTTTCAACAACCCTATATACAAATGACAAAATAGTATTTTGTATTTGAAATAAATATTTCAAATATCATGAATAGTGCCCTGGTTTTGTGGAAATAGCACAAAACCATAGCAAAGTTGATAAAAGCCTGCCCATACAGTAGAGCACTGTAGCACTGTTTGATTGGTAACTGCAATGTGAATTCTATTCATCTGCATTCTATTACTGTATTACAGACAAATATAACATGATTACAGTACTCTGTTACCCCACAACGGGATCTAACAGGTGGAAAATTTACTTTAAAATTTAAATTAAATTAAATTATCTTTACATCAACTGTCCAGAAAAGAAAAGTCTACCTGTATGGGTAAACAATAAGAGCAGATATTTATCAACCTGAGCATGCACAGTTCACAGATGTAGGAGTTTTCCCTGAGGGTATGCTGCTTTGCTATGGACAAATATGTATAAAAATGCTTTGGAACTGCATTTAAAAATTGATCCATTTATGTGGATATACAGTATCCTAAACACGTTGAACTCCACTGCACCTTCTTAAACAAGCACACACACAGATTACACACACAATATGTAGTTTTTTTATTCTAACACAAATGTTTGCCTTACTGTAAACGAATTCCAGAGTGTCCCCTCCCCCCCCCAATGTACGTCCCTTATCAGTTGAGGATCACATATCCTGGTAAGGAACCCACCCATTGCTCTTCCAGGCCAACCTAGTCTAACCAGGTTAATCATCTCTTTAGTGGTGGATTGTTTGGCTGCTCACTTAATATCCCTGCCCTAACTGCCCAGCCCTGCTGCCCAGACAGGCTTTAAGCATATGCTCCTAGAAATACAGTAGTGTCTGACCCTCAGTTCTCTTCCAATTCTGGAAGGCTATCTATTCTCTCCTTCTATCAGTTTATCAACAGGGTCCCACCCCCAATCTCTAATGGTAAAACAAAAACATCTTAATACAGATCTACATGTACAGACAATTGTACACTGTTGTGCTTCAGCTAATCCCACTTCCTGGAGCAAGCAGTTGATCTGGATGGAGTACACACACTTTGCAGAGTGCTTCACAACACAGAGTGCTTCCACTTAACCTTGTTCATGCATATCAGAACCAAGATTGTTGTAAATCCCTCTAATGGTGGCAGACCATAATGTGAGGCCATGAACTGCTGGGATTAGGCAAAGGATGGAGTAATCCAGCAAGGCACTGTTGAGAGGTCTGGTGTTGAGTAACAGTAACTGTCTTGGATACCAATTTCCTTTCAGATGACTCAAGATGAATGATGTAAGATGTAACTCAAGATGTAATAGTGGCCAGCGAGTACAGCTGTGAAGTGAGTAAACCTCACTGACCGACAGTTTAAGAGACATGCTGGTGACAGATGCCCATGGATTTAAGCCTCCTTGCTAAAGCTCCCATGTCCAAGGTTCCATGTTCAAGCCGATGCAGGGCAGCGTACTCAGAGGTGTGGTCATGCAAGTGCATTTATGGCTAGGCCAAATTTACTTTTGCTAGTTTATTGGCAGACAAATGGTTGTAGCTCCATGGTTTAAAATGGTTGTACTTACTCTCTTCATTATTCATGCGGGTGTGTTTTGGGTGTAACATACAATAAATCAATCAGAGCCCATTCTGTTTAAAAGCCATGTGCACTTGCACATTGGTGGATTGCTGTTATAACAGCGGATTAACCAAGTTGAGAGTGTTTCTTTGCAGAGGAAAGGGCCATCTGCTCATTTGGGAAAGTCATTTTAGTAAAGCAATTTAAGTAAAAGCTTGCGAACAGACCATCTACGGAAACAGCAGGATTTCACCAAGATCCCTAAAAGATCCCTAAAATAACAATGAAATACTGTGCCTATGAGCCCCATCTTACACCCGGCGCAAAGCGGCAATGCAAGTGAGCCAGTTCGTTGGTTTAAAAACGACGCGCCCGGTTGCTGCCATTATAGGCTCAATCAGCCTAAATAATTAATATGGTCACATGTTTGGTGGATAATGCACATGGAATGACTAACAGTACAGTCTTA